>OMNV01009393.1:0-33919 GCA_900303265.1 Brotula barbata
TTCTACGCTCATTTCTCACTTGTCATCTGTATCTGCTCGCCCCTCTCCAACCTCCTAATCTTTCCTAACACTTTCTCCTCTCCCTCCATCAGAGGAGCGCGTGGCTCCGCTGGAGGTGAGCCGCTCCAAGCTGTCACGCCACCTACAGGGCCTGGTGTTCCGCTGCCACAAATGCACCTTCACATGCTCCAGCGATCAGGCCCTGCAGCTGCACCTGCAGAAGCACGCTGAGATCAAACCCTACCAGTGCCAGCTCTGCTATTATGACAGCAGTCGACGGAGCCAGTTAGAGGAGCATCTGCGGCTGGAACATAAGGTCAGCTGGTGTCCAAATCCACACATCTGTGTCCTTTTTGTAATTACCCCTATGCTCTATAGTATAGTACCCTATAGTAAACACATGGAATTGCATGTCAAGTGATTCGTGAAATTTATTTAGAACGCAGGATGCATCTGCCATCACTGACTGTTAAAATGAACATGAGCCCACGACTTTATTGTGTGTTGGAAAATGTTTTTTTTTTTATTGTGTGTGTGTTTATTCATACGTCACAGCAACACCAGGTGTTTGCAGCTTATAGAAACATACTATCATGGCATTCTATTATATCATCAAATATGCCAATGATGTCATCCCTGTGATTATGAGGCCTTTACCAACTGTCTTTAATCCAAATCTGCCGGATTTTCTCCAAAATCTTGGAAATTGACTTTTCACAAGAGCTTATGCAGTTTTTAAAATGATACAGTATGTATAAACGGATAAAACTTATTTAGTGTAATATATTCAGTGACATTTTCAATCGCAAGGAAAGTAAAAAAAAAAAAAAAGAGTAGTAATTTACTTGGATTATGTGTACTGCAGATTTTATATAAATGCGAGAGTTCTTTATATAGGGGTTTTATTCTATTATTTTATAATTTATTTTAAAAACCTCATCACAATGGATTATGAGTTATATTAAGTTGGTCTAAAACTATAGGACTTGTCTCGCAATATATCTCTGCTATTTCTAGTCCTTTTTATACAGCAAATCCTTCACCGAATCCCTTTGAACGTTAACATTAAAACTGAATGGCATTTTAATTACACACAAGGCAGCCAAAGACAAGATAGCAATGCTACACAAGGGCATAAAACCAAAATTACACCACAGAGCATGTCGTGACTGATAATGAGATCAAAAATATCTTCAAAATAGCGACTGAAGGATGCTGTGGAATAAGATGACAAGAAGCATCACATATCTAATTCCTTGAATTGTGGCATTATCCAAAAATCACATCCAGAAGATAAAAGGTTCCAGCTCTGAGTCTCCCCGGTGGCAGTAATGCAGGAGATGATGTGAGAGAGCAGATATGATATTTTGGAGGCTGTGTACATTAAAATCAAAAGCTCTGCCGTTGCACTGCTCTTAAAGCATCGGAGTCCAGAGACTCCAAAATAGTAGGAGTCTGCACATCAGATCAGCCGTGAGCTTGAATACAGTGTGCTCATCTTGTGTTCTCGGCACAGAAAAGCTAAATTCTGTGAAAAGTACACATTAACATTGTTCTTGTAGAATAGTCTGTACTGGGTAAATTACAATAGAATTGCACAAGGCACCGACAGGGAAGACAAGGCCAGCCTTTGTTAGTTCTAAAAGCCTGATATCATGGGAGGATGAGCGTGTTGTCTCTGGATCTTCGGTGAGGAGACCTCTAGTCCCTGGATGTTATTTTTTGGAAAATTGGAAGAATGTTACACAGGGACCTGGCAGCGCCGGATTGAAGAAATTCCAAGCGTATAAATGAGTTGTGGAGGAAGAATCCGTCAAAGTAAGGAGGCATTTTTAAAGAAGGTTAGGAGATAGCTGTTTCCTTCCTGTGCTCCCGACCGTCTTTGGAGAAGTCGATGGAAAGGTTTGCAAATCCTGGCATCTGTGGAGAAGCAGGACAAAAGTCAGCATTTGTATTAAAAGAGATTATAATGGAAAGGAGTTCTGTTCTCTAGAACTTTAATCGTCTAAAGCCACGGATTCACATTTTCACATATTCCTTTTGTTTAGAGTTTAGTTTCTGCTGCATTAAGATCTGTATCGTGTTTTTTCTTTGACAGATGACAGATTTGTGTCATGTTTTTAGACAAATGACATCATTTGTAGATCAGGCCTAAGAGTTGTTTTATTTACGTAACATGGCAAATGTGTTGGCCTCGACAGGTTTAGTGTTCTTGGTTGACATGGTAACCTGAGCTACAATTAACAGTTTAAGGCTGATTAAGCTATTATAAAATGAATGTGTACATTTATTATTCAATGAATGGATTCCAATTCATCTCAAATGCATTCTAATGCTTTATAAGTGTGTGTACGTATGGGAAAATGTGCGCATCCTTTTCTCTTGTTGATATTATTTCACAAAACTGTGAATTATATATGTGTTGCTCGCAGATTAGCTGGACTCTGTGTGAACTAAACCAAACTTTCCTGTGTTCAAACAGGTCATCCGTAACTTCGAGCTCATGGGTCGAGTCAGTCTGGACCAGCTGGAGATGATGAAGGAGTACGGGAGCAGTGCAGAGGACGATGAAGACAGGGAAATGATTGAGATGGGAATAGATGGGAAAATAACTGCAGCGGACCGGGATGAGGGAATGGAAATAATCAAGAATGAAGATGAGGAGCATAGGGAGGTGGACGATGAAGAGCTGGAGGAGGATTTCAAAGAGGAAGAGGGGGAGGAGGAGGACGAGGAGGAGGAGGAGGAGGAAGAGGGAGAAGAGGAGATGGAGGCAGAGAAACCCGCTCCCCGAGGTACTTTTTCTTTTTTCCTGTTGTTGAATACTTGTAGATGAAATAATAATCCAGTAAAATAGGTTTGTTATCCACTCTCACTCATAAAACCTCAACAATACATTATTAACAGAAGTTATGAAGAAATAAAATTAAGTTTCAAATTGATTTAGGCGTTTTCATTTCCAAATCAATGACAGGCAGCGCGACATAAATTATTCATCACGAGGTGTAGACAGAGCGAGTCCCCAAGTTTGAACCCTGCATTTCACTGTCAGATACTAAAAACAACAACGACTCCTTTGGCCGAATACGTTTTAAACTGTCAATATTAGAGGTGGGGATATTTAAATGACCATATTTCATACAGTTGCATCAAAAATAACAGAGTGCACTGTTGGAAACTGTTGCTGTGTGAACATTCAGATTATAATCTACATAGAAGCAGATGCAGTTACAGTGGGATTGATTTTCTCCTCAAACATTCAAATTGTCTTGTTTTTTTTTTTGTTTTTTTTTACAGATTATTTCTTAATATCCTTCTTGTGTATTTCTGGTCAATTATCTTCATTTTTGGTTTGTCTTTGAAATGCTGTGCTTTTTAATTACATGTTAATTACTGTCTAACTAGTAACAAACAACTTATTGGACAGTAATAACAAACAGCAGGGCAATAAATGTGTGAAACGCCAGAATTAGACACACACAACGTGGGATCTGTTCTGCCTGATCTGATGACTGATCCGTCACTTGAACTGTGTTTCCCAGAAGTCCTTGCGTCTCCCAGCAGCAGCAGCAGCGGTGGTGAGAAGCGTCTGCCATGTGAGTTCTGTGGACGTTGCTTCACCAACAGCCTCGAGTGGGAACGCCATGTCCTTCGCCATGGCATGTTAGTATTTTTTTGACCTCTCTCCGTTCCTCTTTTTTTTTTCTTGTTCTGCTCTCCCTTTGTGTGTGAGCCTCCGTGTGTTCCTCCCCACTCTGTGTCACCCTGGTCCCCTTTACCTGTGTCTCTGCTCTTTGAATTTGGCCTGAGGACACGTCACAGTTACACACACATCTTATGCCATTAAACCAGGAGGCAGCTTTCCGTGTGTTTGCTCGGTGCGTTTTACTAATCGTCGTTCTTTCTTTCACTTTAAGGACGGTTAACAACAGTGGGATGGACTCGAGCAGCTCTGCAGGAATGGAGGCCTCGGCTCCACCCTCTATTGACTCCTCTATTGTGATGGACACAGGACTTGAGCTGCCCAGCAACAGTACAGAGGGCGGGAGCCCCGCTGACATGTCACCGAGGAGTCTGAACCAGTATGCGGAAGACAAAGAATTGCTTGAGACCAAAAAGGATCAACAGTTTGGGTGAAGACACTGTGGCCTCTCAAGATATTGCATTAGGAGTGATAACGTGGTAGGATCCACCCAGAGACGGGTGCTAAAAGGAAACAAAAAAGATGGAAACTCAAAAAAGTGACTTCTTATGACTTGGCGCATTATTTGATTTTAGGTGTTACATATTTAAGTATTAGTTTGTGCTGCATAAAATGGCTGAGCTCTTAAAATGGGTGGTCCCCTAGGACAGATCTTAATATATTGGTAACCAATAGTGAACAGAACTCTTTATTGCTGACATTCTGGTCAAATCTACAGTGAAAAAAAAATCCCACCTTGAAAATACTAGGCTATTAATCACGTATGTCGTCCAAAATGATTACTAAATTTAGCTTTTTATCATTGAAGCACCTTTTACATCCCCCTGGCTCATCCAAAGGAGGGGAACTGTAAATGTACCGAAATAGGAGCCAATAAGGTATGAAAGCATTTATATCCACGGCCCACTGTTGAGCTACCTTTTCTCATTAATCGTTGCATTCTAGCCTTGTGTTAAATGTGTAGAAGTATTCCTGAGGAAGAGTCGCACCTTATCTATTATAGTAAAATCCCAAATCAAGTTTACCTTATTTAAAGAAAAATATTGACTATGTCCCCCCCCCCCAATGTTTGTAGCAAATTGCTATATTAGGTCCCTTAATATTATACTACGTATAAGCCTTCAGCCTGTGGCACCCTTTAGCATTTCGCCCATACTGTTTGTCTGGTAATTTCACTGACGATGGAAACAAAGTGGATAACTTTGCATTTGCCTTCCCCGCAAAACGTTATGTTGTTCGTGTTCCAGGTTGCCAAATAATAGTTGCCGTTTTATATAACAACAGAGATGTTTAGTGTGTCATGACTTTCCCCATATGATGTACTGTTGGTGTCCGTTAACCTGAGATTAGCAGCAGGGCTAGCCTGGAACACAGTTTGAATTAGTGACAGAATATACTGGATGTACCTGGATTACACTTGTCTTTTCAACCGAGCCGTGCGCAACTTGGTCACACGTAAACCAGATCACAAATGTGACGTTTTATTTTCATATGGATTCTACTCGTGTTGTTGTCCGTGTATCTCCGTGCAGCAGAATTGGATTTGATGATTCGATTTCCTCGGATAGCAACACGTGGAGGATCTGGGGGTTTCGACGCGTGCTGTTACTTCGATGCTCGGAGCTCATTGCAGCTTGGTCGGTGTTCTAATTACTCTTTGTGGGTCTGGGTCTAAATGTACAGTCGGTAAGGAGGGCCGTTAAACCCCCCCCGTGTGTCACCCCATCCTGGTATCCAAGACACAGCGAAGGGTAGTTGGGCACAGAAGTGCCTTAAGATGCAGTTCCTTTTATTGCCACTATATGGCTCAAGCGAAGCTCCAACTGCATTGAAGTTAGCAGAAAAATACTTAACTCCCCTCAAAGACGACATTTTCTTTACTGTAGGTGGAGGCCAGAGAATGTTTTACAGTTGGAATCTGAACGTTGCATTGTAAAGACAAGTGTAACCACAGTGCGAAAGCTCTGAAACCATCTGTTTCGTCAACTTGAACTCCTTTGTTGTCATCCCGTATTTGTTTGCATCTTTTGGACAAAGCTGTATTGTTATGGTTGTTCTTAACTAAAAGGCAGAGATTGTATTTGTTGGAAGTTGCTGCTCGAATGCCCGAAAGCCTTATGTGAATTCATAGCAATTAAGTCAAATTTATGTCAAATTTCACTGAGATACATAATCAACGTTCAACAGTCCAATCCCGACTGATCGCTCTTAAGCTGTCAAATGTGTAGAGGAGCACAGTAAATAGAATTGTGTTCTTGGTACCAAAATATTTACAAAGCCTGCTGTGTTTGCTGCTGTGATTGTCTTTCCTGGGCGTTGAACCATTGGTGGAAATGGGAAATCTGGGTTTGGCACTAGACGTGAGGTGGAACCCAGGTAAACTACATGTTTGCAGCCATGTATAGACAACAAAACTACATGTTAAGTGTTTGAACTGTGGTGTTTCAGAAAGGACGTTTTAACCCCTTTTCCTTAAGGTGTTCTCATTTAAAAAAATAAAAATAAAAACAATAAATCTAAAGATGCTAGATAACCCATGTGGGCTTTTTGAGACCCCTAAGCAACATTAACATTATTATGCTGTTGTATAATGTCTGGTCACAATGGAAAATCCTTTTTTTGTACTGTAATGGGACTGAGCAGATATGAAGAGCAGTGTGGTTGTATAATATTTAAACATGTGAAGGCAAATGATGTTTTTTTTTTTTCTTTCTTTTTCTGATGAATTGTCAGGGCTTTTATTTTGAAGAAAAGAACAAATCACAACAAGACATGTACAAGGAGAAAACTACCTAAACTGCTTGGTACTTGGATGGGCTCAGCTGCTATCTAAGATCCCAGTCAACCAATAGATCCCAGAGGTATCTATCCTACTTGTGTCCAATCCAAAGTCTTTAACTCGGGTATCTCCTGTCCACGAGCAGCCACAGTAAGCCGTTCTCTCTGTAGTTGTGTGGCCTCAGGTTGGGTGGGAATGTAGCAGCCTCACAGTGCTCCTCAGTTCTTCTTGTACCTTAAAAACCGGTTGAGTTGGTGCTGAAACCCCGAAAGCCCTTTTTTTCTGTTCTAAAGGACCAGCTTGTAGCTTTTTGGAAGTGAAACTGTTGTGGTAGAAATTTGATTTGCAAAGCTGCTTGTTGCCCAGCTCACAAGCCCGCTGAAATAAATGAAATGGGACAATCTGGGTAATGAAGCTGTCTACCCAAAACGGATCATTGTTCTGTGAGCATTTTAGTAGAAAACAACTCTGAATCCCTCACTGTGTGTAAAAACTGTAATATTCCTAATTTACACCGAGCTAAGCCCCTGCTGACAACACACTGGATACTTGTATATATGTTTAGTTTGTTTTCAATGCATTTCTCTTTTCAGACTGTTGTCTCCATAGTTTGACACTAGAATCTCTCCTTCTTGCCTTTCTTCCCATATAAATCTGATTACCTGATGGTGGGTTGTGATGTTGCCTAGAATGATTGTTTACAATTTTATTCCATTTATCTCTGGATATTCTGTAAATATTGTAATTCATTGTCTTTTTTTAACTTGATAATAAAGTTATCAGATACTGGTTCATCTTGTTTTTGTGGTTAATGCACTGCTTGGTTATATGTTGTTTTTCTGTTATATGTATTTTATAATTTGATGTGCACTATGTCATTTCTTTTGGTATAATTTGTTACACTAAAATAACAACATTGAGCTACAAGAGCATTTACCATACACGTGGAATCACTACGTGCTGCATTTTTGTCCTATGAATACATAAATCTTATAACAGATAATATTGAATCATATTTCAAGGACAGGTTTGCACGTCAAGAAAATTCAGCTTTTATGAGCTGTAATGATGATATCCATTACATGCATTCTTCCGCCATCATTAATTGAATTCTCATTATATGTCATTACTATTTCTTTAAATTAGATGCTTTTAGACAGTGGCCAACAAATTCATTTATTATGATATTGCTGGAGGCTGACATGCAGCCGCGTATATCTATATACTGTATATACGGTGCAAAATTTCTGGGCACTTAATATCATTTGCAAAAACATTTATCCTATACTATCCCAAAGTCACTCCACAGCATGACAACGACCCCAAACATACAGCCAAAGAAAATAAAGAAATATCTTCAGCCAGAAGGAGAACAAGGAGTCCGGCAACAGATGGTATGGCCCCCGCAGAGTCTTGATCTCAACATCATCGAGTCTGGGATTACATGAAGAGACAGAAGTAACTGAGCCAAAATCCACAGAAGAACTGCGGTAAATTCTACAAGATGCTCGGAAAAACTGACATACCGTGGACCTTCAAAAACCGAGAGCGTGCGTGTGAATCTGCGCCGTTTTAAAGGCAAACAGTTTCACTGCACGTTTTTCTATGTAGTGAATTGATAAATAAAAGTGATAAAATTTCCTTCCCTTTACAGCAAGCGCCCAAAACCTTGACTCTGTTTTATGTGGTACCTTTATCAACAGTTACATGTGTAAATGATCTGATGTCTTCCTAAATTAAACTTTTCCTTCAGCGACCGCTTGTGTCAGTATTGGAATCAGATCTTCCTCTTTTGTTGTTTCTATCTCACACCCTTTGAAAAGAAACTATCCGATCAAAGCGTGAAATAGTTGGCACATTTAATCACTTTCTCCACCCCGCCATTATGAGACTGAAAAGTTAGCCAGATATGCTTCATACCGGTTAAATGTTATGTTATCTATCCAAGCTCTGTGTGACACATTTCCCATTTCCAGTGACCTATAGAATTTCCTTTTGAAACATATCCACAGAGCCTGAGGAATGACCAATAATAGCCTCAGCAGCTTGTCCACAGGAAATAGCTTGAGGCTGAGGAGACATCTCAGAGGCCTTTGCTGTGTGTTACACCCTTCTACCCATTTTTTTTCCTCTGCACTCCACACCCTGCAAGAGCTCTGCTGACCAAAGCCACAAACCCCGAGAATGGCAGTGGTGAGCATAAGCTACGACGGCTCGTCTCCATCCCAGAATCACTGGATTCAGTAGGTTACTATACGTTTCTCTTGGGGTCCTTGATTTCGTCACTGCGTCTTCAGATAATGCTCTATCCCTTGTTGCTTCAGGCGAAAGTCTTGGTCACACGCACATATACATCATTTCCTCTGCTGCCTACTTTAGGGGGGGCAGTTCACAGGTCTAACATCATCTTTTAAAAATATCTCCAAGTCACCAGGGATCAGCCTGTAATCTCCGAGGCTCGTCACTTCAGAGGGGGCTGACGGCAGACTGACGACCCCTGGAGACAGGAGCAAGATGCACAGCCACAGTGGGGAGGAGGGAAAGGAGGACACTGCTGCTGTTGCTGCTGAATAGAGCAACACAGGGAATGCCTGATGAGCATGTGTTCGGGGCCAAGGCAGGCGACCACTCTGGTCCTGCTGAAATAACTGGATGATAGAGAGGGTGGGAAGACGCCTGGAGAAAGCGAGAGGAAGGGGAGGAGAGTGCAAAGCAGTGAAGGAGCAGTGAGATGGTGTGGTGAGAGAAGGGTGGGAGATAAAGACAAACCAAGTTGTTCTGCCACAGGAAGCGAGTGGGTGTGAATAGAAGAGGAAGCCTGAGGAAGAGACCCCGTCGAGCTCCAGCAAATTATATCTGACTTAGAGGTCTCCTTTCAAAGTCCGAGTTGAGCGAGGCAGCCTGCCAGACAGAAGTCACTGGAGCCCCTGAATACTGAGCAGTGCGTGGATGATGCCCATCATATTGAAATTCCCTCTTGCTTGAGAGAGCTGGGATTGTTGTGACTGAGCCATTACAGCTGCATGTTAATGTAACCAAATGAAAAATAAGCTCACGGATGATGTTTTGATCACACGTTCATCTAAAGTTCATTTAAGTGATAAGTGTAAATAACCCCAAAACAATACAGTTTACAGATTCTGCATTAGTATTTTAATTTGTATGCCCAAAGCCTGTCAGGTCTGTTTTTCGTGTAAAAGGAAGTGCTTTTAGTTTGAAACAACTTTTATTTTTAAGCGGTTCCTGTTCCTCTGAGTCCGGTAGCAACAGGGTGGCGAGTGACGCTGTGACACATAGGAAGGATAAAATCATGAAATATCACGCTCCGAGATACAGGGTGTGTATTATAAAATAATTTGTGCACTGGAACTTTGATAAAAACCACTTTACATACGTTTGTTATGAACAGTTGTCAATTATTCAAGCTGTGTTTAGTTAACCAGAACCTAACCTGTCGTTTAAGTGGATGCTATGGCTAGCCGTTAGTTTGCCAATTAATTATGTGCTAAACGTAGACGTTTTCTCATTTTGTGTTGTATTTAATTGGCTTATTTTAAAGCAGTACAAATGAAAGGGAAATTAATGACGTAAGATTATAATTAGCAGAATCAATTTTGATGCAATTTTGTACGTGTGTTTTGATTCCAGTTCATATGTTGGTTTGGGGTTGTTGTTTTTTTTTAATTAAAAAAAAAAAAAAAAAAATTACCAGTCAAGTGTCAGGCCATCATTCCGATAGAGGAACCATGCCAGCATATATAACTGTCATACTTTTTTTGTTTATGTGATTGCTGTATTTGGGGAGTTGAAAAGAAGTTCTCTCTCTTCTGAGATTTTTGCACAGACGGCCTTGACAAAGGGAAAGTGAGATGGGATGACTTTTTCGCTTATTTTATACATTTGTGTTTGTTTTCCTATAGGAGGGATTGATGTGGAGAAATAGTAGTCCTGAAGGAGTATGAATAATATTATTACTTTCAGATTTATTTTCCAGTTATGTTTATTATCCACCACCAAACTTAAGCAAAGCATCTATTGACCTCTGACATTAATAGACATGACTTGAGCAAAAAGATCTTCTGATATTTGAAAATGTTCAAATAAAGTTAAACCAACTAATTAGATTTAGACGATAGACATAGACTATACATTCTAATCCATACTATTCTCTTCCAAATGTGGCGTTGTGGTGGTGCTACAGCAACATGGACCATGAACTCACCATATTTTAACAGTGACTCAGAAAGCGTCTCCAAGTTGTACTAGTTAGTCTAGTTAGGACATGATTTGTGACATTCTCTCTAAAATAGAGCCAGCTAACATTTAGTTTGTCAAGAACGAACCAATGCAAATAGATGTGAAGTGCATATTCTGTGGATTATCTAAAGGATTTCTCACTTATTTTCTTGTCTGGCCATGTAGCGTGCATAACATTTCACATTGTTTCTCTGTAAACTTTTTTTGGAGTTGATTTCGAGATTCCGATTAACTTGTTCACAAAATGGTTGTGCAGGTTCTTAGTCATCCAGGTCATGGTTATCTAAGAAGGGTTGAGTCGAGGACAACTGGACTTGGTTGAAGATACTCGAAGACGTTTCACCTTTCATCCAAGGGGCATCTGAAGTTGTAACTGGCTGGTGGGGAGACTCAGGTATGTAACATCTGTGGGTTCATAATCAAGAACGTTGATATCACTTGGTTCATTAGAGCTCCTTGCTGTTGCAGTGACATCGCAAAATGTTGACAAATTGTTAGTGATGGCCAAATAAGGCTTTCTTGCAGCATTTAAACATTATTTTTTAAAGTAGTCCAGTGCTCCAAGCCTCAGTGCACATGAAGGACATCTGCTGGTGGAAATTGTGTAGTGCATGACATGATATGCTTCATTAATTGTTTAAATTACATTTTGCTTTATGTATGTTGGTTAAGGTTTGTTAGAAACTTTTTCTTGTTCTCAGTCATCAACTTCTAAATGATAAAATGAAAAAAATAGATGTTGCAAGGATTTCTTACTTGGGTATAAACATTGAGATTATCCTGAGCGATGAGAATGTTTAGGTTTATGCAGAGGACGTTCGATACAGATATAATTCAGTATTTATATATCAAGATGATTTTATATATAAACTCGACTTATTTAATGTATGAATGTTAGAATTAGAAATAAGCAAGTTTTCCATTACATAATAGAATAGATTGACATCATTATGTCAAGTATTTCAGACTTGAAAAATAGTATATTATTGGAGTCAAACAATATAAGTTAACTACTTATTTTGTGCCTGTCAATGTTTACACTTAAGGAAGTTTTATTTGATATTTTGGCAATATTATTGGTCAGAAAACCCATCACATTTGTCAAAACTGAAACTACATGCCCAGCATGACAAGAGTCCGATCCCACACAACTAAAATGTGAAGAAGAAAAAAATCACAAATTTCCTTTAGGTATATTTTTAAAAGGAAACAGAACCCTTATAGAAAACATTTTGGGCCATCTAATAAGTTTTAGATTTGTTGTCTTAGAACAGGATAGACACTATCAGTTAAAATGAGACATTATGTTCCAAGGATTGGAATCAAGTCAGCAAAATGGCTAGAACAAAAGAGTTGGATTACAAACTTTGTGTGTTGTGGTTGTAATCTGCCAGATCTGACGTCATTGAATGCCCAAACGGATGACTGACTGAATGATTCAACACTTTGAAGTTGTCATCTCTTGTCATTTTAATGATGTCATTCTTTTGCCTCATTTGTAGTCTTTTTTTCCTCTGCTGTGTGGTAGTTGGGTAATTGAAAACATTGAAATTTTGTTCAGTTAGACCAACTTCGATCTTCACACTGCTATTCTGTTGTCTATTTGTCATTTGCTGAGCGTATCTTCTCATGGCATTAATGGAAGCTCTCTAAATGGAAGCTCTCTAAATTGCGACGCGAATTCTCTCATTCATTCATTCATTTTTTAAGCCAGACGCAAATGAAACAGCAAACTAGTTCAAACGTCACCTGTCACATGGTCTTTCATGGAGTGACGTCAGCACCGGCACACTGTTTCGAAATAAACAGCCTGGCGAGTTTGGTGCAGTTTAGTGTTTATCTTCAGCTTGTTTAAATCTGTACTCTTCAAAACCAGAGTGTCGACATAAGAACGCTACAAAATGCTGATAACGCTTAAAACATTAAACCAGCAGTCGTTCAAAATCGACATCGACCCCGAAGAAACGGTGAGAGTTGTTAGCTTGTATGAAAGGGGGCGGAGTGGGATCTGGTTAAATCCTGGGATCGAGTTCGTTATTATTATGTTTTTTCACATTTTGCTGATTCTTTTTGAATGTAATTTAACCAGTCTTCATTTAAAACATCGACATGGATCACATATTCGACCGAATGTGGCTTTTTTTGATAAGTCGCTGGAAAACTAGCCAGATTGGGGCTGCATTTAGACGGCGCCCATTGGAAAGTACTAGATAAGGTAACAGTAACAAGTCAACGTAATGTCAGTTAATCTGCGTGTAAAATCACAATGAAACAAAGTCGGTTTGGTGTCAGTACACTATGTCAACGGAACACCAATATCGTAATGTACTGTGTTTAACATTGCAATAGCACTTAGCACGCATGGTACGGTCCAGATTGTAGCTACCAGAAGCTATGATGCTATACGCTAACGCGAGCTAGTCGGTTGTAATTGAAAAAAAACCTTGTTGACCACGGACCATCTGAAAACAGCGTTACATTCTCTTTCTAACTTGAACGATTGTTTAAGACCAGTCTGTTTGTATGAATTTAATAATTCCCCGTGTCTTCCCATTGCTACAGCAAAACACGAGTCGCATAACTTAAGAATTATACCAAGACTGATGCATGAAGTGCGTATTGCTATTGTTTAAACATTAATAAACAAAGATTATAGTCAGTCAGACTCATCATTAGATTGTAGAGTTGAATCTGATGGCTCTGGGAATCGATTCTCCAATTTTCTGTACAGTTCTGTGTCAGGTCATGTCATCAAGTCGGGTCATCTGAGTGGACAGCATGGGACACTGCCATCCAAACACAGGGCATGGCTGTCAAGACTACGTAGTTTTGTGTAGTCCATGATGGATTTTACAGCAGTTAAATTAAGACTTATTGTCCTCAGGGTGGAGTTCACTCAGCAACTTTGCCCATACTGTACGAGTGTTAATTTGTAAACTCTGTTAGTAGTCTTTTGGCGTCAGCAGGATCTCAGTTTTATGATGATAAAAGCACTTTGGATGAAGGTACTTATTAACATGAACTCTATTTTACAGTACTTTCAAACTGATAAAACTGTTGTTGTCATTTTTCTACAGGTGAAGACATTAAAAGAGATGATCGAACGGGAGAAGGGGAAGGACAATTTTCCATTTGCTGAACAGAAACTGATATATGCTGGTATGTTTCAGTGTAAGGCTGTTGTAATTTAAAGTGATATTTCAGTGATTTTACAATTTTACTGATTGTCATGTAATTTAGGCATGACCCGGTTTACTGCCAAAGAGGTAGTTAGTGTAAAACAGCCCACATCTGTCCTTTGTTGTCAATATTATATAAATATTTATATTAAATGTTAATTGTTTTGTATATAGTAAAAAATGCACACAAGGCATTGTTCAACAGAGAGGGAGATGGTGAATCAGAGAAACGTCCATTAGTACTCATGAAGCTATGGATAATCTCGCACATGCCAGTCCAGAAGCATGAGTTTGTACACTTGATTTAAAGTAATTTTTATATGTAGATGGGGTCAATCAGACACTAGAATGTCACAAGGCTGGCACCAGGTGTATTGTCAAAGAACCCAAGCCCTGCGATTATTCCACAGTTCCATTTATTCAAATGTACT
Source organism: Brotula barbata (assembly GCA_900303265.1). Lineage (NCBI taxonomy): Eukaryota > Metazoa > Chordata > Actinopteri > Ophidiiformes > Ophidiidae > Brotula > Brotula barbata. The sequence goes on from OMNV01009393.1 coordinate 14,350, forward strand.
TTATTATTAGTGGGGCATCAGCAAATATTTTGCAATGTATCACAAAAAGTGTCAGGATGTAACTGATCAGGCAATATTGATGTTGATGCCTTTATTGATGATATCCTATTCATTAATCCATACATTTTATTTGTAAACAAAGGGCAGGATCATTTTGCCATCTTTGCAGTAAAACTTTCACCACTGCAGCTTTAGCAAACAATTGTAAACGCTGTCATCCTAATATCATTAATAGTGATTATAGCTAACCACGATATTTGTATGCAACCGCGCTGCGTTAAATAATAACATTACTGTTTATCACTGGTTTCTTTTGAATTGTTCCACAAAAGAGATGGACTTCCTTAAATACTTGTGCTGCAAGTCTCTTTGGTTCTCTTTTTGTTGATTGCAGCCTGTTTAGTAGAATTAAGGAGCATTGACAAAGGTGCCATTAAAATCATTTCTGGTGCAGCTGTCGACAGAGTTATGGATTTACTTTAATTATAGAAGTGTTTTACCTCAATCTGTCGTAGTATCTACTGGAAGTTAATGTGCAACACAAGCACCAGTTCTGAAGCAAATATAATCCATTGTACCATGCTACAATGAGAAGTAATGTAACACTGTATATATATGCGTGTAATAATATCCGAGACATTTGGATTTGAACACGGGAGTGTTGTTTGACCCATTTAGAGCATCTTCTCCACAGTATGCGACAACAACAACAGAATGTGATTACAGCAGCAGAGATACTATCTCATCTGAATCCTAATGCAATATGATGCTACATATTAAAAGTATTTCATCATTTTGTCATTTTGTTCCTGGCACTGTCTGACAAACAATTTTGTTCCATTTCTTTATAGGGAAATGTCTTGAAGATGACACAGCCGTCAAGGAATACAAGATCAGTGAGAAGAAGTTTGTGGTCGTCATGGTGACAAAGGTTTGAGAATTATATTTGCCTCTAACATGAACAGAGTTCATGTTGTTCATGTTCAACATGCCCTTGAATGTACCAAACGGAATGCTGAGTAGAAGCTAAAATTGAACTAAGATTACATTGTGTAAATAACTTTACTTGACTGCCAACCACTTATGTTGGTCTAAGAGCCCTTTTGGGTACACATATCTTGAGTAGTTCACTGTGTGAATGCTGGTTCCACTTGGAGCTGAGTCCTGGTTTTGGTTCATTCGTGTGTATTTCAGTACATGCAGGTGAAATGATCTTGGTAGACGGTTTTCAGTTACTGCAGAAAGTCACCTGAAACAATGAGGCCATTTCATTATCAAACATTCTTCTTGATTGCATTAGTAAGAAACACAATTTATGCGGCAAAATGGTATATTTAATATGCAGCCTTTGTTTCTTCCAAATTATCTCTACTCCGCCAGTGATGTGGCCTCGATTAACACCCGTTTTGGCGTTCTTTGCTTCGCTTTCACCCCTTTCCACTGCACCCAATGATGTGTGCAGAAGGGAGTTTTTGCTTTCTCTTGCACTTTGGCAGCGTCCATGTGGCAGCTCGTGGTGCACACACCTTCTGTCATTTTCACAGCTGCTGTCGTCGCTCCTGCAGGTCAAAACGTTTGAAAAGGACAGGAGGGTGCCTGTGTGCAAACTTAGGGGAAACTTGTTCGCCAGACCCAAGCTGATGCTCGTTTATGCAAATGACAAATTTTATTGTCATGTCAAGTTAATATTCATGTAGCATCTGTTATTTTTCTGTTTTCTTAAAATGAACTCACAGTCTAAAACAGCACCTCAGCCTTCAGCTTCACAAGCCACATCATCCAGCTCTGACAGCTGCGCCCAGGGAAACCCTACAGACAGCAAGCCAGAAGAAAGGCAATCGTCGACTACCAACCCAACGTCCGTCACTTCTGGGTAAAGAAAAAGTACCTTTGTCATTGCTGTGTGTTTTGCGCCTAGAACAGATTTGTATGTCATGTCGCTTGTGGCTTCTCCTGCAGAATCGGCGAGGTTTCAAGAAACTCAAATTTAATTGAGGAGGCAGTTTCAACTCTGGGTGAGTTCTCATTTCTAAGTCAGTTTGATGTGATTAGTTTGATGTGACAGTTTGCTCTAGAAATTTGACAGAAATGCAAAGAAGAAATTGCATTCAGAAATCAGATCCAAAGCTGTATAAATACACCGACTACAACTATCAAAAGGAAACCAGCTCACATTTTGAACTGTTGGTTGTGGCTGGGTTTTTTTTCTCAACAGAAGATTACATGTATAAAGTGAATGCACTGATGGGTTGCCAAGAAAAATGTTTTACCTTAAAGTTCAAATATGTGTTTGAAAAGTTAACCTGCCTGTTCCTGTCTTCCTGCAGTCAATGTGCAGCACATATACCGAAGCACTGACTGAAATGCATCAGAATTTCAGCCACTATTTTGCTGTTTTAAAGCAAACATTTTACCTTTCAATACTTTTCATCCAGAAGTTAACACCCTATTTTCGGTTACTACACGGCCATCCAAACTGTAAAAGCCATGTTGTGAGCCAGTCTGTGGTTCAAAACTTACTGACGTGTACATGTTGTCTTGGTTTTTATTTTTCTGTGCTCCTGTTGTCCCTGTTTAGTGACTGGTCCAGCATATGAAGCCATGGTGATTGAAATGATGCTCATGGGCTATGAGAGAGACCAGGTGGTGGCCGCTCTCAGAGCCAGCTTCAACAACCCAGACAGAGCTGTGGAGTACCTGCTCTCGGTAAGTGCAGCCTTGTGTTTCTGCCGCTATTCAGTTTGTCTTACACACTCCAGTTAAGTTGTTTACATGCTTGAATAGATCAACTCACCAGCACATAATCTAGGTTTTTTTACTTGGAGTAAGCACTCTGCGATTTGAATCATATTGTGTTTACACAATGTTTGAAATTGTAGGAATTAATGCAAATAGACCCAAACTGCAGAATATTTGTGAGGGTTTACATTTTTGCAAAATCCCTGTGTTAATGTTCAAATCTAGAGCAGAAATAAAGAGCAGCGTGTCATGTAGTAAGGGGCTGTGCGCTGCGCTCACATCATCATAAAGTGATGTTACTTACCGGTCACAGGTGTCGTCTCTTGAATAACGATCAATTTTGTGATCAGATTTGTTCTGTGATTCATTAATATCTTCACAGTATAAAACTTGGTTTACTCCACAAATCCATTTGTTAACTTTGCATCAAAAAAAATTCATTCACAGTTAGCAACCGCACCTCTCATCAAAACATGAAATGGGTTTATGGGAAATGTGATTTCTTCGCAACAACCATGTCACCAAATTGCCAGTAAATTTTGAGATAACACGCAGCAAAAATCACTTTTTGATCACAGCAAAGACAAAAAAAATCAGCACAATTCTGGAGGGACTGCATAATGACAGAACATGTGGTTTTTGATCAGGGCCATGCAGTAGGGTCTGATCCAGTGGCACCTCTAGGGGGCAGAGTCCCAGCTATGCCCTTAGGAGATGCAAGTGTTCGTGGCTTCTCGCCAACTACTGAGGGAAGTAAGTAGTCCATGCCACATTTCATTTAACAACTGTCTCAATACAAATGTCTGCTTTTTGTGTTTCCACTCTGCTGCCTCTTGGTGTTCATCCGTTCCTGCTTGATTCCTTTAGGTAACCCCCTGACTTTCCTTAGAAACCAGCCTCAGTTTAATGTGATGCGACAGGTGATCCAACAGAATCCCAGCCTGCTTCCAACCCTGCTGCGGGAGATTGGAAGGGAAAACCCTGAGCTACTGCAGGTAGAGTACAGATCTAGAGCCTGAACAACTTCAGTCATGGCCAGTGTGTGTGTGTGTGCGCGCACCCAGAGTGTGACAGATTGCTCTCTAAAAAGGCTGTTTTTTTTTGTCTATTTTGCATTTGAGGCAAAATTCAGTAATGGACTTTTATTTAATTCCTGAAGTAAAGTAAGCCACCTACATATATATATCTATAAAAAACATGTTTTGGCTATCTTTGCCATTTTAGGATCAGAATCGAAATCTGAGTTGACAGAGGAAGAATACAAAACAGGCAGCTAAAGACTGTCTTAATAAATTGTTAAGCAAGAGAGCAAGCTGGTTTATGAGGACATTTTCATGGGCGAATTGTGTTTCCTAGTCAGCACTTCATGCCTGAGCTGTAAACCAGTACACTCACCCTAAACTGTGACTTTGCCCCTGTAGGACATATCCAACAACCAAGAGCAGTTGATCCAGATGCTGAATGAGCCCATTCCAGGTTCAGGGAGCTCAGACAGCGAAGATGGAGCCGCAGGAGAGGGTGAAAGGGGTCACATGAACTATTTCCAAGTCACGCCACAGGAGGAAGAAGCCATTGAGAGGGTAAGGATGAATATAACGTTGTTATATACCCTTTTTCATATTTCCAACACACAGAAAACACCCATTCTATGAAGATTATCACACGTTTTTTTATTTATTACACATTTATTACTAGGTCTGTAACAGTACATTTTGACAGATACACATCACAGTGCATGTTTGGCAATACATGCACGTATCGATTATTTGAAATTGATTTAGTAACGATTTTATCAATCGATACATTTCCCATGTTATTGTGAGAATGCAATGTTTCTTCTTTTAGAAATACTTCTGAAATGTGAGTTACACTCATATATACTTGACAAAGTCAACCAACAACAGAGTAACAATAATGCAGCATTACAGATCTATGTGTATGGGTGAAACGAGAACGTAGAGGTGTAGAGAAGTAGAGACAGGTGCAGAGTGAGAGAAGTGTAGAGGTAGAGAGGTGTAGAGAGAGAAAGAGGTGTAAAGAGTACACTTAAAACATTACTATAAGTAGAAAGCCAATAAGTGTAATTTTATCCAAGTTGTAAATCTTTTGCCAAAAATTAGTCTTGTTCTGATCAATACGTTGTTTCTTTTGCTGATTTTATTTTTTTACTCACTCGCACATATTTCTCTAATCATTTTCAATAGCATATGCAATCACAGATTTGGCTTTGTGCTTCCTGTATCAGCTGTTATCATCTCGTCTCCTCTGTAATCAGAGCATGTGCAGCAGACATCCACATTAACGTTGGTAATGCTTGATACAAGGTGCAATTTCTCGATACGGCGAGTTTCCGTTTAGATATCGACATAGATGAATAGATGAATAGTTGCACTCGTAAATGTTACAATTCAAATGTTGTGACTTGATGTTTAAATTCTCGCTATCTTCTTTCTCCACTTCCAGCTAAAAGCCCTGGGATTTCCAGAGGGACTTGTTATACAAGCCTACTTTGCTTGTGAGAAGAATGAGAACCTGGCAGCAAATTTACTTTTGCAGAACATCGACGACGATTAAGAGTTTCCGCCATTTTGACTCACGTTAATTCCCTCCGTTGTTTTTTTGATTCAGTATAAAAGCAATATGGAGTATGTGTTCAACAGATGTTTTACATTTACTCATAAATTCATGTGCATTCAACATTCCTGCTAACACTGGATGATTAAGCGCTGGTTTGTTTGTAATGAATACATGGAAATAATCAAAGTGCATGTTTGTGGTTGATTTTCCTACTGAAACCCAATGTGATTGATCAAGAAAAATCTGCGTGTTCCTGGGTGAATGTTCCAAAATATGAGGGGTGGATTGGAAGACTTGATATTGCACTTGTTTTAGTTGAAGTTGACAAGTTGTTTGAAAAAATAATGAACATTGTAAATAATTAACATGTGTGACACTTTGTTTTGCTAAACATGTCTGCATGTAAATAAGCAAGATTATCTTTGAAGGCAGGAGCTGTAAAAAACATGAAGCCACTTTAACGCTCTTGGCTTAGATAGTTTACATAACAGGTTGGGTTTCATTACTAGGACTGTTTTCTTTTTACAAAATAAAGTTTTCAAGATAAGCTCTGTTTTTTTTGGCATCTCGTTGCACTAACAAGGCACACCTTCACTTTTATAGCCTTTCGCACTCCAGAGCACCTGCTAAGGTTAATGTTAAGTGACAACTGGAGAATGTTGTGATTAGCCATGTACTCATTTTTCCACTGCTTACCTGCAGCATAGTAGTCCAGATTCTCCACTCCCTGAACACATCCTGCAGCCCTCCTTACGGGCTGTGTTGTAGATCTATGCAGAAGCCACAAACCACCAGGATTCTTCGAGTTGTATTTCAGTTCATTTTATTGGTTCACAGGTTGAAGTTGTGCCACGGTTCTAAAGAAACAAAAAAGAAAAACAGATTACAACATGAACCACATGAAATAAATATGCAACTAATAAGTCCATGTTAATTATTTTAACTGCATTCAGAAAGCAGGGGTTACGTCATTAAATTTGATCAAATCATGAAAGATTTACAGCCAAAAAAAAGACTTGTAGGTGTAGGACCTATTCAAACAAGTGAAACCTGCAAAAGCTCTATTTGAAACAGCTAAAGATTCTCAGTATGCAGGATATTTTATGCATATTTTAGCAGCTTACTTTGGACTGTAGGGAGAGTTGGGGCAGATCTAAGATCTTATATAAAAATAACAATAATAATAGAATGCTGCTTCACCATGTCTATTTTTAGTCCTTGGAACAGTTAGCAGACTGGTCCCTGATGACCTAAGGTGGGCAATTATTTTTCCCTTGGGGCCATATGAGAAGCACAGAATGTTGCTTGGGGCCAAACAAATTTTGTCAACCTACAACTATGAATTCACCACTACATTAGATTAGAGAAAATAAACTGTTATCTTACTGTTGTTCTTCTGCGTTTGCTGTGTTAAAAATCACTCCAAATAGTATCTAAATACAAACCTTAAATTATGTGGGAGTCTTTGAAAATATTACACAGATAATCGAAAACCGCACAACATCATGGATGCTCTCCTGGTTTAAACCCATCCTGTATTCCTGTTATGTCGTTGACAACATACCATAAAACTATCCAAACCGGTACAACAAACTAAGCCAACAGTTTTACCGTAAATACGGCGCAGTCGGTGACGTATTAAACACAACCGGCACGAATCTTCGGTTTTTTAGCGCTCAACATCAACAACAACAATCCACGCACAACCGGACGACGCCGAGAGGTCAAACGTCACTCACGTCTGTCAATCAACGATGTCAGGAGGAAGCACACTCACCACACACGAGCGTTTCAAAATAAAAGCCAATTTAGGTCATTTGATTTGATTTGATTTTTTTAAAGCTTCATAAGTAAAATGGTGTGGTTTGTCTTCAACCTCGCGGGCCGAACAATGCCCGTGTCTGGTCTAGAGGGCTCACATAGTGGCAGGAAGTCGGGCCCAAAGCCATGAAGTGATTTATAGACAAGTAGTAGAATTTTTAAGTCATTTCTATGACAAACTGGTAGCCAATGCAGAAACCGGAGAGCTGGTGTAAAATGTCCAGTTCTCTTTGGGAGGGACGGAGAAAAGACTATGTCAACAGTCTGAGATATCAATCCTTTCAAATTCATAAATTCTTTATATTTTGCCCCTCGGGCTCTCAGGTGAGCTACATGCATCCGTGTCTGACAGACCCAAGCGGCATCCAATGATCAAACAGCTTTTCCTTATTTATTTTCCAATATCTCCAAATAAATCACTCGGTCATAGCGGACGGCTGTACCGCAAAGGTGAATCCAACAATGAAGACAAAAACAAACTATTTAGCAATTAACAGCTGTCTCAAACTCTCTGACTGCATATGTGTAGCTTAAGAGCCCCGCCAGCCATAATGGCCGGAGTATAGACCAGGTGCTGCTATCACCGGTAAACCAAGGGGGCCAACATTCAGCAAGCATCAATAATTCAAATAATAACAATAAGCCATGGCAATCGTTGCAAACACAACACTTCACAAGTGCCATAACTGATGTGAATAAAACCAAAAACCCCTAACTGTCATGTAGGAAGAGTGATCAATTCTTAATCAAAACAGATGAGCCAAAGTCCTTTATCAAAACAAAACAAGAGTCAAGCACAGAAATCCATACTGAAAATCAAAGTCGGTTTTTAGTTTTTCTGGATTTTTTTTTATACACATGGATCCTCTAACTACTGCTACAGTTTTGTTGATTTTGTTGGCACATCCGGTCATTGATTTGATCGATGCAGAAACGCGTCCACGTTGGTTTAGCGCTTGTTTCGTGTCGCCGATGTACGTGAAACACAAATGAGCTGATAATAGTTATTAATTTTATCAAATCAAAGGAAGAACAAGCACTTACATTGAGAAGAAATCGAAGAACGCATGGCACTGCAGCAAACATTTCATCAGGATCCGGAAACGACCAGAGGTCAAAGGAAAAGGGGCAGGGTTGAACTCACCTGTTTGTGCACCTGTCATTACTTCAGTTCACCACTTGGGGGTGCAGTTTCGTAGGTTCTTGTGCTCTTTCTCTCAAGTTGTTTTATTCCGTTTGGATGTTCGAGTCACCTTAGCTGACTCCAGGAATCAAAGTTTTACTTCCTCATGATGTTTGAGCTCCTCATCATATCTCAGAGTCTGAGGAAACTCATTTTTGCTTGCTGCGTATTCAAATTAATCTTTTAGACGGTAGCCAGAGGACATTAATGCATTGTAGAGTATGTTTTTTTTAAATGTGTTTAATTTATGATACAAGCATTCAGATTATTACAATTTTAGGAGTTTTCACGCTGGTAAAAAGGGTTTACAGAGCAGTAAGTGGATGCCATGAACTACTTACATTCAGGGTGCCTCAAACTAAATCTACCCATAGGGGGCAGCATAGACCACAAGATCTACCAACCAGAAGAAGCGACTTTATATGTATATTTTTCTTGTATTATTTTTATACATACAAAATATGACACTGTCAGTTATATTTTGATTTTGAAGTACCAACAGTCGTGATGCTGCATATTCTTTTCATAAAGTTAGTTTTTCATTTTTGGGGGAGGGGGGTTTCTTGGATACAATTTTCTTGTGCCTGGGATCACCTGCCAAATTTTTCCATTTGTTGAGTAAACGCTGATACATGTAGTCATAGTCTTAGAGTGTACTCAATTACTTATATGTAATTATTTATGAAGATATTTGGATCCAAATGAAACATGGAGACACTGCTGTATCTCACCTCGGGATCTTTATGGATTTTGTCCAAAATGTGCACCTGAGAGCTCGGGCTCCAGTATAGTGTTAGTCAGATTTGGTATCACCATTGAATGTCAGCAAGTAACTCGGCTGTCCTGCCCATTCTTCCCACTGACAGGTGGAAAGAGAACCCCATGGAAAGAGGGCATTGTAGGAGTGTATTTTTGAACATCTTTTTAACGGCAACATTGTGTTACTTTGCCTGTGGCAATCTCACCATTGTCAGGGTAGACATTGTGTGTGAGCTATTACTGCCGTTTAAATGTGCTTATCCATTACACTCCCTGCTACAATTAACTAATTATGTTCAAGGATATCCTGCTATACATGCTTTTCATATTGTGCGTGACTAATGATTTCATAATTGAATATTTTGTTGACCAACTGGAGAGTAAGTATTGTATCAGCTGGAACACACAAATGATTTGTAGTCTTGATCAATAAGATACAAAATCGCCATCATTTTTCTTCGTTGAAATACATTTTATTATACTGTAAAATACAAAACATTAAGAAAGTATTCTATTTACAAATGTACAAAATCCAAGATTATATTACATATTTGACTATAAACAAAAACTTTGTTCAGAGTTACTCATTTAATACAAAAATATGAATGTCTCATATAAATTATTGCACTTAGCAACTGCAGTGCATTGAAGATTGCCATCACCACTGAGAAGTGAAGTATTCACCTGATTTAAGTCGGATTTGGAAGAAGACGTCACCAAGAAACACACAAATAAACTATATGGCACTTAATCGTAGTTTTCACCGTTTCATGTATTGTCCGTAAACTTTGGTACCTTTACTTTGAAAGCCTTCTTTACAGTCACTGAGCACCATCCTGTATAAATTAACATTGTGCCCGACATCATTGGCGTTGCAGGTCAAATGTTTACATAAATATGGATGTATTCATTCTAATACAGTATTTTGAGCAGAGTGGAGTTGCTGTCTGAGCCTGTGAAGGCATGTCACCGGTAGAAGGCCTTTGGAGATGGTTTTTTGCTCCTTGTTTCCCTGACGAAGATACATTTCCAGTTAAAATTTGTTGGCACCTGGTTCTCCAAGTTTGTCGATTAAATAAGACAAATTCCAGTTTGGTCCCTTGGTAAAAGTTCACCACCTTGACTGAAAGGTCTTGTCGAGTCACCTGCACATAGTCTGAAGACAGAATCAGTCTTGAGGGAGCAACGCTCTGTTTGCTGTGAACGCCACAGCTTGTCTCGATGCTTGACAACAGCCTGAAGGCAAATTATGGTTTTAAAATATGTAGCTCAAGAGTTTGTTCGGGGTTTCGCTAACATATAGTTTGAATTTCTCTGCAGCCTTCATCCAAGGTCAGTCAGTCTGGTCCTCCGGCCGAGTCTCATAAATGTCTCTTCATATGGAGAGCAAGGTGGTCCGACCTCGAGAAGGCTCGGTCACATTTTTGACACTGGAAAGGCCGGTGGCCCGTGTGTTTCCTGTAGTGGCGTGTGAGCTCATCCGAACGTGCAAACTTCCAGCCACAACCCTCCCAGTCGCAGTGGTAAGGCTTCTCCCCTGTGACGGAAACAATACACTCAGAGCAGTTAGCATTGGCCCTGAGGTTAAACTGGCTCAACCCTCGCACCACGAGCAGAAAAAGAGGTCCATCCTGTCCTGCAGCTAGGATATAAAGGGCCAACTGATCGGGCTGTAGTCTGTATTTGAGCAAGGATCAGTATCAACATGTTGTATCAACTGCACCTGCCAAACGGCACCCCCAACCAATCCCCCATCCAAATAATTCCCATTCAGCACACGTTTATTGGATTTTGTTGCGACTTTGTTCGACTGTGTGAGGTATTTGTTTAAGCTTCCTAACTCAGAATTATGGAAGAATTATGGAAGCATTACATGACAGTACGAAACTGCTGCGCTAAATAAAGCACAAACGTGAGCGTGAAAATATAGAAAGCTATAATCAACTCAAAATAAGCAGGGATCAGCAAATTAGCGAGCGCTGCACGTCGGTCATCATTTCATGCAAACTGGAGGAAAAAGAAAGACGTATACGAGTCCTCAGAGTTAGAGTCACCAACCTGTGTGCGTGCGGTGATGTGCTTTGAGGTGGGAGCTCTTTGTGTAGGTTTTCCCACAACCAACGTAGTCACACGTGTGCGTGGCGATTCTCTTCCTCGGCCAGGAGCGTCGGCCACGTTTGGGCTTTGGTTCCTCCGGCAAACAGTCTCCACTGGCGACCATGAGGGGTTCTGTAGAGGCAAGCAGTCCAAAACATCAAAAAAACAAACAAACAAAGAGTTCACGTTCATTTTACAGGCACACACGTGATAATGAGGTCAGAAGTATTTTGAAATCAGCCCTGAATACTGAATAACAGATCATATTTTGTAGCTACGCATAAAAAAAAACACTTAATCACACAGATATTTCTTCTGATATGAGTTACAACATGTCCTCAATACTAACAAAAGAAGTTTTCTCAATCTTTGGCTGTCATTGCCATCTGAATAGCATGTGCGTTTGTTAAGATGCATTGGCTTTTTTTCATGAATAACAAAAATAGTTGGCACAAAGTAACAACATCAACGCACCGCTGAGTAAAGTTTAGACTTTATAAACACCGATCATCATGAACTCGAATAACGTGCACGTCTTAACTTAATTTCATTCATTTTAAGCGTGTATCAGCTGCGGCTCGACTCTTTTCTGTTTCCCGTTGCCCAAAACGTTTTTAAATAATATGTGTTGCTGAAATGGTTGATCAGACGGTTTGTTGTGCCTGAGCCGTGGGATATAATCTTCAAACCTTTTGGATTGTTGGTTTTGGTATAATTAAAGGGCCTCCGTGTGGTATAGGCTATTTTTATTCTTGTGTCGTCTGTTTATTAGTTCTATATGTAAAAAATCCATTTACGTCAGTTACCACATTCAGTGCCCACAACAGACTGCCATAACGTAGCTAACGTAGCTTTGAATGATAGAAAAAAAAGCAGAGTGCTATAAGTTGACTTGCTGACTGACCCTGGAACTGCATGGAGGGCTGAGGGTAGGAGGTGTAGCCCTGCGGGGAGCTATGGTGGTATCCCTGGGGAGGTAGAGGAATCTGAGCATGAGGATGACCCGGCACCTGGTGCTCCCGGCTCAGAGGATGATCTGGGGAAAGGGAAGAGGATGAGGATAATCTGCTACCACCCATGGTCCGCCCTCCACCGGAGTAGCCATGTAGATCTAAGTGTCCGGGCCGCTGCTGGCTCCCTCGGCCCTGGGAGTTTACCCCTGACAGATTGAGGTCCATGGGCTGTGAGAGGGTGCAGTTACTCGGGTTCTCCTGCTTTATCCTGTGGCACGCAAAGGAAGGAGAGGCGCGAGCAGGAGTCGGGTCCGTCACGGCGTTAATGCAGGCCTTGGTTACGTTGATGCCCTGGCTGTACTCTCCCATGTCCATTGTGGTCTTGACCACAAACTTGCCGTGGAGGCTGGTGTGGTGGAGGTACGCCGGGTCCAACTCTGGCCTCATGAGTTCTGCCACGAATCCTCCGGAGGGAGAGACGTCGCTGATGTCTGGGATGGTGTAAAGCAGCTCGCTGGCAGCGCCCTGCGGGGAGGGGAGGGGGTAAGAAGAGGAGAAGGACCCGGACGATGGAGACAGGGCCTGTGCTGAGCCGCACGCCATGGCGTCCTCCTGTTGCTCTTGTTGTTGTTGCTGCTGTTGTTGCTGTTGTTGTTGTTGCTGCTGCAGCTGCAGCATAGAGTTGGACAGAATGAAGTCGTAGTCCAGTAAGTCGAGGTCTGGCTCTGTGTCTTTTTTGGACATGCTGGGGTTTGCGCTGCTGGTGGGCTTGGGGTGGTCTGGATTGGAGCAGCTGCTTTCGGTTGGCACACTGGGTCTCTTAAGATGGGACAACTCCTCCTTCCATCTCTAAGGAAAAGTCACAGGGACATGGACGACTGTAATGAGGGAAAGACTTCACTTTGCAAACATCTCTGTCCTCTTTTTGAACACGACTTACAAGCACAACGACCACGCGGGAATGCATTCAATGAATCACGAACCTTCTTTTTGTTTGGTTTTTATTACAAAATGATGATTTGTGACAGCTCAGCCACGGAGCTAAGCTGAGTCTGGTGCACAAAGTGACCTTGACACTGAACTTCCTATGGCAGAATACAGATTTTTCTTACTCACAGACAACAAGCTGCACCTAGGAGTGGCATTAAAGCTGAACGTAAAGACTCCTGCTGCCTCTGGGGTCTAATGGGTCTTGTTAACACTTTGATCTTACATGAACAGCTTATAGATTGATGTAAACCGATTAACCGGACGGGGCATCGGTTTGTTTGCAGTGGAGAGACGCAGCCAGTGCGTACTTGACTGTCTCCACTGACTATGTAAAACCGGTGCACGCCCAGACTGCACCTACAACAAACGCGCCACATCATGGGATCGAGGCTCGGTCTTTTCCTTACTGCTTATTCATAAGAGTCACCAAAGGCTACTCACTAGATTGGCACTTCCAATGGGTTTGCTCGTGACAGTGGGGCCGCTGGCGAACGTGGATATGGATGGCAGAAGCGTCCCGCTTAGTGCCATCTCGACTTCATTTGGAGGCTGCCTGAAATCAAACAGAAACACCGTAAATCCTCGTGAATTTGTCCTGGAGCAGCGGCGGAAGTCCCAAAGTGAACAGCTGTCAACTTTGCCGTGGCGCCCACCTCATCAATGGAAGAATCGACACGTAGTCCCGCTGCTTGTTCTTCAGCGGGAGAAAGACGTTTGTGTTTTATATTCCCGGGCTTCAATTAAAGTTTGTGCCCCGCGTCGCGCGCTACACCCGGATCCAAGGCATGCCGCCGCTCGCGCGCAGGTCTTGGAAGCAAGGAGCGAGGAGCTGAGCGGAGCTTCGGAGTCTTAGCTGGTTCTGGTCGCGAGCGCTGACAAGCAAAGAGACGCACGCGGGGGGATTCCCTCGCGCAGGCACCGGCAGCCTAAACTGACGAAACCCGCGGTGAAATCCTTAAATCACAGGGGCTAGACACGCCTTCGTTACCTGGCAACAAGCTACGAGAACAACATTAGCGCGAGGGGGAGGCGCTGGTTTGTTTGTATTCATAGCAACAGTACCAATCCTTACTGCTGTTATCCTTGTCAAATGTGGGTGAATCTTCAGACCGGCCGACGTGGGAACAACTGACTTTGAATTCGTTATGTAAAGAGACTCGAACCTTACCCCGACTTCTCTCATTATTGTCTACTTTGTGCACGTCAACACCCACAGGCACCACTTCCGCCCATTTATTATTGTCACTCGCGTTTACTTTATGTCATATACTGTATGTCTACAAGTTGGACCAACTTAAATCTTACGGACCGGGAAATGTAGCATAACAGCCCCTTGGTATTTATTATCACAGTTGTTTTTTTTACTGCTCTTTACTTTTCTTGTCTATTATGTTCATCCCAAAAGGAATGCATTTACTGGATTTTATCACTCAGATAATATGAATCCTCCTGCCTTGACCTGATCTATTCATAAACTTTTCATAATTTCTGCAATCACCTGACTATAAATAGCTGCAGGTTTGATACCATTAGAAAGTATGCAAATTATACAATACAGCTGTATGATTAAATTAATTCTTAATTGCATCGTCTGTCTCTCTCTGTGTGTGTGTGTGCGTAATCTTTTCAATCTAGGAACATTACATTTAATTATAGCATTATTTGCAACTATTAAGATGACAATATAGTTTTGCACACAGTGTTGCCTTTTAATTGGGTTTCAGGCAGTGTTTGCTCAGTGTGTGCGAGGGAACAAAAACCTATCCATCCACAATAATTACTGCTCAAGAGTTCTGTGTGAGAGCAAACAAAGTCCTCACCACTGATCCTGCTGCATCAGGATCTTGTCCGTTAGGCATGTCAACAAACACTCTGTCACTTCAACAGGACACAGTCAAATGCTGCATGAGTCTGTTGGTGGCTGGATTCAAAGGTTTCCATTGCATGGACATATGTTGTATTAGAAGGCAAACAAATGCTGCTTGGTAAAACATAAACAGCATGGGAATGTAAATAGACAGTGCGTCCTGTTGGGTAAACCCCAATGATTTATTTTATTTATTCGCAGTTGTACACTTCTTCTTTCATGAGTTCCTGTTGGGTGTGATAGCTTCAAACTCAACAGTGTTTGCACTACATCTCATGTTTTTGAAGGCCTGATCGGAAACACAAAGGCATCTGACTTATTGTAGCCACATTCTTTATGATGGAGGGGGATAATAGTTTCAAAAATGAGGCTGAAAAGAAAGAAAGGATTGACTTTGACAACGGAGGTGCTCACCTTTGTTAGAGCGGAGTGATGAAGAAAAGACTAAACGGAAGCAGGGAAAGAGAAGAAGACACCATTGTGTGCCGTCTTGTCACGGTTAGGATGGCACTGAAGCGTTCATGTGAAATACAAATTCAAACACAGCACCTATGTAAGCTTAATTCAGTGATATATGAGACTGGATATCGGAAAACACAACTCCCTTTGATGACCTTTTGGTTAAACACTTTGGTATTATCACTGCAAGGATGTGGAAAATTTTCCACTACTTCTATTCAACAAATGATAATTGGTTCAAATTTGCCACAGTTGGTTTGTGTTGCTTGGTGTTAAGTTTGGAGCTGATGGAGTCTGAAGAGGCACTGTCTGTAATATTCAAAAATATTTCAGTTTTCACCCTTTAAACACTGTTAAATGAATCAGTGATTGAAGTCACTTTAAAACAAACAGTTTGGGGTTACGTACAGGATTTTGGATGAAATTTCACATTTGTGACCGTTAATTATGAAGTATTCCACATAGAAAAGGCACGAGCAAATTCAATCTCTAGAGCCTTATTGCTCTAAAATTCCTGAAAATAATCATAGCAGACTATAATTTAGCATAAATTTCTCTTTATTCTGGGTGTATTTGGTTGTCACTTTATGCATTTAAAGCATCCAGATTGATTTGCCACCTTATGAACATGGTTCGTCGGTGTTTTTAAGGTTTTTAAGGGCACGCTCAGGTGTTGTTTGTGCTCCTGCTGTAAATCCTGAGTGATGACATGTGCAGTATTTTTAAAACAATCCAACATGTTCTTTTGAAGTTATGCAAACATTCGGATGGAGGTTAAACAGTTTGCACAGCGATGAATATTGATATTCTGTGTTTTATGTAAGGATCTATAAAGTAAATAGCCTTATACGTCCACTGACAGCCCGTTGTGCGGCCGTTTTCTCTGACTGACACGGTTTCCACCGCTGTCCCTCAGTGTCATATTCTCTCTCTTTGGAAAGCGTCCAAGTGAATATGAGTACCAGCGGATCATAACTCCAGATATTGAGGTTTTCAGCGCTCTCTTCCAGATGCTGTTCAGTAATTAAAAAATAGCTTTCATTCTTTCCTTAATTCTTGAAAGCTGAGTGGAGCTTTTATAATTCTCCGTGCTGCGCTTCCCTCCCTTCCACTTCAGAACACCTCAGATTAGAGTTTAATACAATTATATTCACGTTGACTTTCCGTCCGTTTTGTCACTCAATGCACAGCCTCAGTTGAACCTAAGTTCAACTGATGTTTTTTTTTTTTTTTATTTGAACATCACAGGCAACAGTTAGTTTAATTACAGTAATAATTTCCTCTGGCGCTACGCTGTTTTAGGCCTGGAACATTGTGTACTTACTTAACTTTACATAATTCTCAGGTGACAGGTGAATACTTCACAGCTAAGAAGCTCTCTTGATTATGTTAAAAAAGAACTATAAGTGCTCATTCCTCATTGGCTGACAGGTGACTAATAAAATATATATATTTCTGGTCGCTTCGTAGTTGAATGAATAGTTTACCCAACATTCCACGGCAGACCAAAAGGTATATTAAAGCAGCAAAACCACGGCTTCAATCGGCTGTGTGTACAGGTGGTGGGCAAACCTAAGCATTGCCTAGAGTGACTTCAAAATAACTTGAAAAAGTGTGAGATTCTCTGTCGGTCACTTTTAAGTGGCAACAGCATGAGAAAAACCACCGAAAGTGCTGTGTCCCGATATAGGAAAATAACAACGCTGTGCCATTGTGGAGCTTTCTTTGCTTCCAGTATCCATCAGCCATATGTATCAGGACACTTTGACATATATTAAAACACGTCTCACTCTGTTATTATTGAACTGATCCCTTCGCCTTAGTGTCACACGTCCACTAATCTCGGACATCTGCTGTGTCGGAGGATCATATTCTACAACCAAAACATGCCAAAATCTTGAAAAACGATAAGGAGCAATACACTCTTGATCATTTCAGTCTCTTAGATGAACAAAGTTAGAAGCATATGTTGGAATTTTTGATGCCTGATTCAATCTGCGGCTTCAAATGTCAGCCAAAAGTACTTTTTAATACGATGTGAAACACTGGCTTTGAAAAGTATGAGTTAAAGATGAAGCATTACTGTCCATTTCAGGCTTCACTCAAGGCAATTTTAAGAAACCCCCATGAATGCAAGTGCAGTTCCTGGATAACTAACCAGACCCATTTGATCACTTATTAATTATAAAGTACTGTAAACTTGATAGATCCATGTCTAAGGACCTGTCACTGTGAGGCAAACCTTAAACAGCAACCAGTACGAGACGTTACATAAATTACGGGAGGGATACAAACATGTTGAGGTCATGACATCATTTTGACAGAAGTTTTCCTGACAGCTTCTTAAGGGAAAAAAACAACAACCAGACGGACGGGTCTGACAGGTTGGTTTTGTGGTGGGATGCATATGGACGTGCAGGAGCAGTTTGTATGGAGAAGCACCAATATCCGGACGGGACTGCCACCATCCAGCTGTGTGCTTTCACCGGGCTTAGTGGTGGGCTTTGAGGGTTGGGGTACTTGTGGGTCATGTTTAAGGGTTTATACAATGAGCGAAATGGAGTCAGACGAGGAGGCAAAGAGAGAAACGCGTCGAGAGGAAGGAGAGGGAGCTCCTGCCGGGCGGCAGGCTGTCCAGCCTTTGCCTGCCCTGGGATTCCTCAGCAGCCTTAAATATGCCAGTTATTTTTAACCAGCGACGTAACAGAGCCCAGCGCCGGCCCCCTCTGCTACAATGTTTCCTTTCTGTCAGGAGGGGAAATGGATGGGAGCCACACTTCCTGGTCACGTGATGCAGCGCAGGCAGCCGAAGGAGAGAAATACAACAGGGGAAGTCGGGAACAGCGAGCGAGGGGAGGAGAGGGAGTTTGGTAGGCTGCCTCAGACCCGCGCCAGCAGCACGTAGATCCACTCCGACGTTTAACCCCCTCAGCCGCGGCGTAGGGCAGAGCGGCCGGGGCCTCAGACCGGTCAGTCTGTTTTAATCAGATGCTCAGACGTCAGAGAAGCGGAGGTCGGCCTCCGTGAGCCGCGCAGGAAATGAGAGTGTGGGTACAGTACATCAACAGACGGCGGGGTGGGGGCAGGGCCCCTTGACGTCAGGTCAGGGACCGGCCAGGATTAGAAGCCTCTAAAAGAAAAGGCCCAGGCCTGAAGTGCCAGAGCAGAGAGAACATCTCCGTCTCCGTCTGTCTAACATGGGAGAATCAGGGACTTCCCATGAGCTCACCTTGCTGACACACAGTGAAGTTGGATCAGTTCACATCTCACTGAACTCACACACATCAGAATGGTACCAGCCTGGGGTCACTGAGAGGAATCCTGACGTTGTCAAAATCACGACGTACACAGACTATGGCAGCCTTAGAAGAATGAACACGTGCTTCCTAATATTTAACATATTGATGTGTACGGCGTGTTACAGGATGAAATGTAAAGTACACACTGGTACACACACACTGGGCTCTTTCACTTGAGAAACAGAGTGAGGTGCTTTGTTCGTGCTGCGCTGTGTGTTGGTCAGTTGGGATGAACACACACTTCTGTTCCCATCTCCAACCTCCAGTTAGAAGACATAAACTATTACACATCGCAGTTGAGAACACACAAGTAAGAGCATTGTTCTAGTCTGTGTGTGTGTGTGTGTGTTTGTAAGCAGCGTCAGGGATGTAAAGACTTCTTTCAGCTTTGTGCTTTTTTACAACTTTTAAAGTATAACTGGAAAATGATGTTTGTTGATATTAACACCCACTAACTTGTTTATTCTTTGATATAAGGATATAAATCTCAACAGAGTCAAAGTGTGTAAAACACAGGTTTGTTACTTCATCGCACGTCGGTGGAACATGTAATTTTTTTTAATGCATTTCCTCTGATGAATCTACTGATTTTGTCACACCCAATCTAATGCCAAAAATGTGATTATGAGGGTTTTCGTTTTGGAGAAGGTTGCGAATTTGGTATTTTGGGGCTTTTACATTTGATGAAGCGTGAGCTGAATTCTGAGTTGAACGGTAACTGAAGCCCTTGACCTGATTTCTATGCTTCATACTTAATGTTTTATTTATAAGTGACTCACTGTCTGGATGACTGAGCTGTTTGCATAAACAAGGCAGTGTTCTTAAT
>OMNV01009393.1:43121-59674 GCA_900303265.1 Brotula barbata
ACTTAGATCTGATTTAGCAGGAAGGAAAGGAGAAGGGAGGGGAGCGTTGGATAAGAGCGCTGCCGTCGCTCTATTTAATCTTTTTTCCTCTTAACTGTGACCCACACTTGTGCTCTGAATGTCACATAGGTGGAGTTCACACACACACACACACACACACAGCTGAGCCAGGGCTAATCTTGTTGCTATTCTATTCAGCAAATATACAAGGTTCCTTTTAAAACGGGGCCAAGATATTTTTTTTCTTTTCTTTTATAAAAGCACTCTGAGGTTCAAGATAAACGAAAAGAAGCAAAAGTTATGTAAGGATTGTAAAGCTGCTGCTGCTGCTGCTGCTGCTGCTGCTGCTGCCGCTCCGTGTTGACTAGTAACCGATTGGCTTCAGGGCCCTTCAACACTCGTACCTTCCTAAAATCACTCCCTCGTCAAATCAACCTCAGCTCATTTACCCAGATTCCTGTGTCTACTGGCTAGCAGGTGATTTTAAGATGTGTGTGTGTGTGTGTGTGTGTGTGTGTGTGTGTGTTCGTCTGCCCTCGGCCAAAGGGGCGCCTCAGTTCTTGCTATTATTAGACAATTACTACAATAGGAAGCTCGTGTCAGCTGGAGGGATATACAAAAGAAGGGCCCCGCCATGATCAAGGAATCCACACACACCCATGCGCTTGTGTGTTCGCTCACATCCATCCAGGGAAAAGAAGCTTTTTACAGGCTGCGCGTCTTTTTTTGTGCGCGCAGACATGTGTACACCCTAACACACAAACACACTTGAAACGAGGTCTATGCCTACTCCAAATCCTCATTCTTCTGCCATGACAGGACACTTCATCACAGGCCGACACACAATCTCTCCACCCAACAGAGGACATGTTGGATCCTCGTGCCAGAGAGCTGACATGGCACTGGCACGGAAAGTGAACCCACACCCTGCTGGCTGGAAATCAACTGCTGCAGACCTCAGTACCTGTCTGACGCTGCTGTCAGTCATCCCTGTGGCCTGTGGTGCGTGTGTGTGTGTGTTGGCTATATTATGAGACTCCTTAAATCATCATGTGTGACTCAAACATGCCGATTTTATTTTGTAATCAAACTTTAAATACTTATAAAGGCAAGAATTTGCATTTTAATAACAATATATGTGTTAATATCTGCGGGACCTCACAGCACAGCCTGGTACACAAAGACACACACACGGCATTTTACTGCAATGTCACATGCATCACAACGCACTACAACAGTTTCTAACGTCTAACGTTTTTCGTGTCAGCCACAATCAAACATTCCATTCAAACAGTGTTTATAACACGGTCCTATTTCATTCTTTGTCTTCGGCTCTCAACTACTAAAGCTGGACTTGTAAAAGTAAATTACATGTCCATAAACTAACCTCCAGGGTTCGTGGAGCCATATGTGAAGTTGAGTCATGGTGGCAAAAAAAACCAAAAAAAAAAAACCCTGATTGTTTAACACATATTTGTAGTCCGGTCAGCTCACCAGCTGCAGGTTGTAATTTATTAAATGCATAAAACCGTTCCCATGATATCTAAAATGCCTTTTTTGTTTGTTCGATTGTGTATTTATTGATCTATTTCAGCAAAAAAAAAAAAAAGCTGCGACCCATTTGCGGTTTTAATGGCGAACAACTGCAGCCAACGTGTTTGTTTCTTTCCGTGGATATATGATGTCATTTATGTGCTTCAGCGCACCAATTTAAGACGCCGCGCGTATACGTCCCGTCGCACTGACTGTTATTAAACATGTGCGTGTCATCTGAAATCGCTCCGCTGCAGCGTAATGTAGCGGAGGCCGTCGGCGCCACACGTCCACCTGCTTCTCCCCCTCGTTCTTTCTCTTTCTTCGCCTGGCCTACTTCTCTGCTGTCACCCATATATGACTCACCGCGAACCTGTCATCTGATAAAAACCTTATTGTCCTCGCCGGTGTCTCCACAAAACAAGTTTGTCGAGCCGGTTGCCACTTTTACTCCGATGTATCCTTTCACTTGATATCATGCACTTTATACGCCGTTTGCAGCAAATAAGTGTGTTTCCCTTTCATCGCTGTGACAACGGCAGTCACACAAAAACACTGCTGATACGCGCTTATCGCTTGAGGGTAAGAGGTTTGTGGCGCAATTCAAAGCTGTAAGGAGGCCAAGTAAAGTCCGACAAGTAACACAGGGTTCAACATCCTGACAGGAAGTGATTTGAACACACCTGAGACCACAGGTGTGTGTGTGTTCAGAGGTGTCCTGTGCTATGTGTGGAAACGCTGCACTCGTAATGTCTACACAAACTGCACAACAAACGTTTTTTTTTCTTCCCCCCACTGTATTTTCATAACCACAGAGAAGATGTGTGTGTGTTGTTTTAACCGCCACACCTATTTTCCTCATTTTTCTGTCTCATTAACGTTTTCCACCTCCACACCACTGATTTCTTCCTGATTTCCATCTTCTCTCTGCTTTTCCTCTTGCTCATCCTCCTCCTCCTCCTCCTCCTCCTCCTCCTCCGACTCCTCTTCCACAATGTTTTCCTCCTGCGGTACAAACGTAATAAAGAGAGTCCATCCAGAACTCTGACTGACTGCAGAGGACCCTAGAGAAAAATGCATACTTTCACCCTGCCCAAACACACATACACAAACACACATGCACGTACGCACAAAGCCCGTCCAATCACCACACCCGTCTGCATGACATCAGGCTGTGATGTCATCATGGGACCAGTGCAACTTCATCATCAGCATCATCATACTTTGGCAGGGACGGACAATCCTGGGATGGGAGGCAGCTGGATTGTAACAATTCCTTCACTCTTTGCACATGTCAGTGTGTGTCTGTGTGTGTGTGTATGTGTGTGTGTCTTTCTTTGTGTATGCAGAGGGAGCAGAGGGGAGGCCAAAAGACGCAATTGCTCTAATTCAAACAATCTGAGCCAGACACAGCTTGGCTCTCTGCGGCTACTTAGTGGTGTTTATAATGGCCTCTCTGGACAGATTCATATCATGTTTGTCAATATTTCAGCTGCGAGGTAAATATTACAGTGATGGTGCTTGTTAAAGAGGGGAAGTAGAAGGGGAGTGTAAATGAGATAAGTGGAGAGATGTGTGGAGATGGGGGGGAAGAGCGGGGAGGGAACAGGATAATGATGAGTGGGCTGTCAGAGGAAAGGAATACCAGCATCGGAAAACATGGCAGGATAGGCAAGGCATGGCTGTGACAGGATGGGATGGGAGGCAACCGGACAGAGAGATTGGGTGGGACCACACTGGAGAAATGGTGTGGAAACGTAAGGATGTAAGTGATGACACAAGACTGGATTGCTGATTTTACACAGAGAGTCAAGTCAGGTTTCTTTCCAGCGTCTCAAAGGGCCCAAAGAGTCCCACACAACAAACAGGACCAGGCTCGGTCCAAAGCTTTCTAGGAAAACAAGGAAAAGTCTCCAAAAACCTTAACGTGTCAGGACAAAAAGGAAAAATGAACCTTCAGGGCGGAAAATCACCGTGAGCTCATCGTGGCCTGTTCAATAAAACTTATCATGGACAGACCGGTTGACCAAAATGCTCTTATTGTGGCGGCACAGATCAAACAATCTTGAAAAACAAGCAACATATTTTTCTAATTTCGGGTTTTTCTTTCTAGTATGAGGTAAAATATGGGATAAATGGGAAAATTGAATAATAAGATTGTTTTTTAAAACAATCAAAGGTAGCTAAGACAAAACACAATCTGACTTTAAAACTGAACCGGAACGTAGAGGTTATTTAGGATGCAGCTTTAATTCAAGCGAGTTCAGCCAAAAGTGCTTAAAACTAGAAAAATGTTCAATTCTGCTTTTTTTTCACTTTCACAAGACAAAAAAAAAATACACATTTTGAGAAACATACCGAAACGAGTAATCTGCATCGGAAACAGGTTGGGATCATCTCACCGCACTGGCGCTTTGTTTTTCCCTGTAAATAAGGTTTTCAGCACTCAATAACCGAGAGAATGACAAATACCGATAATAACGATCTTGTAAAACCGATCACCGAAACGTGCAAACCCATCTTGTTCTCATTTACTCTAATAAATGTTTGGGATATTAATGTGTCAACCATCTAATCCGCTTTTCAAGCTTGTCTCCTCTGTTTAGCTCCGGCTGAAAATAGAATGGATTACTTACTGAGACAAATCGAGACCCATTATGTTGAGGCTAATAATGCGTTGCAGATGCTGCGTGGATAAGAAAATATACGATCGCGCTGCAGTGTCGCTGCATTGTGACCGTGGCTCATCCAAGCCAACTGTTGATGAAATCTTATCATGAGGGACCCCAGCACTGTGGCGCCTGTGCAGCGAGTGTATACACTGGAAACCACCACAGTGTTACAACACACCTGGACCCGGGCCGAGAAACAGACAGACAGACACGCAGACAGACAGACGGACGGACAGACAGGCACCTCGAATCCTGTCTTTCGCTGTGAAATCTACCCGTGGACTCATTCGGTGCATCCCAGTTTTCATGGACCCTCTTTCCATCCCCGCTGACTGTCAGGCATTAGCGCTAACATCATGTTGCTTTCCTCTAACGATCGCCTCCAGATGTTGTCATGCAGTTTTCACATTCACTTAAGCAATATGCTGTTTACCCAGGCACATCGCACCACAGATACATTTCTTTATACTTGAGCTGCTTTGTACAGTTCAGCTGTTCTCTGGCACTTTTTTGATCCTAATCAGCCTGACATCATCATTACTTTTAAAGATGACCATATGTTGTCTATTTTGCTATATAACTCAAGCAGCGTTCTCAGTGTCAGGGCCTCGTGCCAATGGCCTTCGACCTACTTAAGAGTCTAAAGGACTGAAATATGTAAATCTGATGTAAATCTGTAGATCTGAATGCAGTCTCTGCCGGAGAGCCTCGTGGCTGCCAAAGGGAAAAATGTATTAAACTGAACTGGACAGCAGAAATCCTCAGTGATGAATGTTTTACATTAGGGTAATAAAGTGGACTGGAAGAATCCACATTGGATCAATAGCGCTGGGCAACGTGCCAAACCATGTCATTAACCACATATTAATTCTGGCAGAGGCCCCTGGGCCACATTGTGATCGGAGTGGTTTCTAGAGGAGTGTTTACCAAAACAAGACTTCCAGCTCTGCCTTAGCGGTTTCACGGAGCGATCCAGTGACGTAGGAAACCACGGCGTATTACCGACTCTATGTACACATGTAGAAATGTGAGGTCATGTCAGAAGTGTAAGTGTACTTTCTCACCAGGGTTTGCAGTGTTGAGTGAAATTAAAGCCTCACCCTGCCAAGGATTTGTCAAAAGTCAAATTGATTTGACGTAAGAATGCTCGCGGGGGCTTTAAATTAAGAGAGGAACTACGACTCAGAAAACCAATATGGTTGTTTACCAAAAACTATAATGTATTTTAATACGGCAAGTTAAATTGTAGTGAAAGGATTTACAGTATTGAACATAAAGTCAAACGCAGCACCCTCTGAACTCTGGAATGAAGCTCCTCCCTCCATTACTGATAACCCCTTCCTCTCACTGCAAATATAAGACATGTGTCAAAATGTTCTTCCCCTAATTGACCCCTAATCACATTTGCTGAACACACAGACATCTGGGGGGCCTGTCGGCGTTATCTCTCCTGAGAGCGTCGTGTTTGCTCACTCCTCTCTGTCTGACACAGCCTTCGTCTCGCACGGCGGATCGTACCATATATATTTATGGTGTACAAATAGAGAGTAGAGAGAAATATAAAGGACGGTCGAGCAAAAGACACGAGGCAGCAACGTCACAGCGAGAGAGATGAATTTAGGACTGATAGTGGGTTGGGAAAACCTAAGAAAAAAGAGCAAACAAGGGAAGGAAATTGGAATATACATATTATAAGGAATGGACAAAGATTATGGCAATAAACGACGCCACAAGACGTACAGAGCCATAAGAGCCAGAAGATAAAGATATAGGAGGCAGGGGGTTCATGCTGATACTTATTATTGGCTCATTAAGATGTGTGATGACCTCTGAGCTCAACTTAATCCAACCCATGTGTGGCAAGAAGACAACACTAATAAAAACCAATCAGCTTTCATAAACTTCCAACCAAAGTGTCTGTCCGCACCGTCCCAAACCAGACTGTTTTGTTTCCTTTGAAAAGTAACTGCCTGGGAACGCAAAGGTTGCCAGATTTGACGCCCCCGCGTGCCAACTTGAAGCGAGGGCTGTCGCCGCTGACTACTTTGAAAATCAATTCATGTTCAGATTATTTAGATTTAGATTATTTCAATCCAAAATAATAACCTTTTTCATGAATTGTCATATTTTGATCATTTGAAGATGTTTTTTTTACGCAGGAAGAGAGTGAAGATCTCACGTTAGTTATTCGCAAAGCTAAGCGAAGCTAAGCTAAAGTAAACTGAACTACACTTACCAAAAAGAATGTGATTTTTTGTCTCAGCTTCAATACAACTTGGTTGTTTTTGCGCAGTTTTGTTGGTTAGGTGTTTTTTTTTTTGTTTTTTTTGCTATTTTGGTCTTAAATTTAGTTTGTTTGAATCTTATTTACCTCATATCTCGATATCTATTTTCCCTTATACTCTCATTCTATTCTTATTTGAGTCTTTATTCTATTTATCACTATGTTTCTACTGGTAATTTTGAGCTGCTGTAACATGCAAATTTCCCCAATGTGGGATCAATAAAGTTCATCTCATCTCATTATCTCTGTGTTGTGGTCTGTCTGTGTCACAGTCCTCCTTGAATCACCTCTTGTAGGTCAAATATTCATAAAATGTGAACGTCCTCCTGTGTTTTTTCTGAATTTATTCTGTAGTACGCTCTTAGATTCGCAAAAATCGACAAACTCCTAACACGCCTGGACTAGTTTAAACAATAACGTATCTCGCCACCATCCAGGATTTCATTTATACAATTACGAATCTAGAGGTAGGTCATCTGCACCTGTCTCTTGAAATTAAAAAAAAACGAAATTTAAAGGTACGGTATGGTTTTCTTTTCCACATGAGATTAAATCTGCACGGCATGGCTGAGGGTGGGCGGCAGCTGGATTTCGTTCTTCGCTAGGCCAGAAATGTGAAGTTTCAGCTTAATGTAGCGGGAGCAGGAAGCGCGCTGTTGGCTCGGCGTGGCTTGTTACTGTGAGGATCGCTTATATCATGAGGTTATAGAGAGTTTCAGCTGTATTTCTTCACCAGGTTCCTAATATCACGAGAGGCGAAATCATAATTGCATATATAACACAGACACGGGGTAAATCCCCGTGTAAAAATAACACATGCATTAAAATACACCAGCGTATGTATAATGGAAAGAACCTATTTCATTAAAATGAATTCATGTTTGTGAGTCAGAATTGTAAACTCTGTGTTCCACATAATTGCTTCTACCTGATTGATTCCAGTTTTGCAACAATAAAAACCTACACGTTTATTGGATTTTTATTAAGTTTCCTGTCAAAACGATCCATCTAAATAAACGAGCAGCTATGCAGATGTAAAAGAACAGAAGACCGTCAAAAATAAATGAGTCACATGAGTTACAGCGACGCTGTTTCACGATCTCACGTGGCCATTTGTATCGGGGGGCTTCAACTTTCACCCCAACAGCTCCTCTGACATCATCGCAGTGTAAACCATTGAGAAGAATTTTAGCAGCTCTTCTATCTGGCTCTAATTAAGACCTGTCAGAGCCTTTTGGAGCAGAACAATCAGTGCTAGCTTTAAGACAATTTACCTCACTTTTTATTACGAGCAAAGCCTGTCACACCAAATGATCCCCCGTCCAAAACGTCTGTAAAGAGGGCATGGATTTACAGCCTCTAAGTGCAGATAGGACACGTGTGCTTCTTGAAAAGTGCCAAAGGTATTTTTCCTCACCACAGACGGATTATGGAGGGAAACAAGGGTAGAAACAGCCAGTGGTTTGACATTGAATTCACGTGGTGGAAAGTAGGGCTGTTGTGGTCGGCTTGGTAGATGGGTGGATTTAGTCTTACTGAGTTCAGTTCCCAGCTCATTATGGGATGTTTTTACTATGCTTCAGTTTTTAGGAAACACATTTCTTACTGAACTGTTTCTAAGGCTCTATCATTGCTTGAAGAAAAGGTAGAATTCCCTGAAGCATAACAGGAAGGACAGGGCTGGGAGAGAGGGGATGACGTGCAGCAAAGGGCACAGGTCGGAATCGAACCTGCGCTGTTGCATTGCCTGCTATGTGCTCTTAACAGATGATTCGCAGGAGCAGACCAAACATAACGTCCCTCTTAACCCAAACACCACTGGTCCAAACAGGATCAAACTTCAAGTAATTCACAATGATAATTTGATAAGATGATATATGATATTCACTTGCTAGACTCTTCTCCTCTGTGGTTCCTCGGTGGTGGAACGAGTTACCAAACTCCAGAAAAGGCTAAAGACCCAGCTCTTTAGGGAACACCTCCTCACACGCTGAACCATATTGTACTATGGAGAAAAAAAAGCAACAAACAACAACAGCGTCTGATATATGCGAATTGTAATGTAAGATGATAAGATAAGATAGAATAAGATAAGATAAGATAGAATAGGATATGATATGATGACACGGGATGACATGAGACAAGACGAGACAAGACAAGACAAGACGAGACGAGACAAGACAAGACAAGACAAGACAAGACAAGACAAGACAAGACAAGACAAGACAAGACAAGATAGAAGTATATAAATGTAGATATAGAATAGATGTATTGATCCTGAAGGAAATTCCTGTGCCAGAGATTGTTCCAAAATTACAATGACTGGCAAGGAGTATGACAAAGCAATATGGTGGTGAAAAGTGATGAAATGTGATTTTGTACCTGCTATGAATGTAAATATTGGAATCTGCATAAAACAATCATCAGCATATAATGAAATCTTTACGCAATTCGTGGAAATATGTTGCAAAGTACAAGCCAAACTTTGATGATAGCATCATGAGAAAATATGTTTTATTTTTCTCTGCCTTAGCAAAAATTATGATGTCATTGCTTACTTGAGGGTGGGGTGTGCGGAGGGGGGGCGGGTTTAAAATCTGCTTCGGGCCTCCAAAATGCTTAGGGTCGGCCCTGCGATGATGAATGTGCAATAAAACGAAAAAATGTGCCACAAATTTCTGTGGTTGTAACCGCACACTCGGGATCAGCGTGTGGAATGCCTTCAGCATAGCACTTCTTCATGGTCATCTTTAACAGAAACCTTCCGTAGCTGCTAATGAATGTGTTGTCACGTTTCAGCACAACCAAATACTCAACTTGGACTTAAGCCACTTGAGCCTTGGAACAACTTGACATCTCCCCAAACCAAACATTAAAAATTACACAAAATAAACAGTCAGCATCAAATCAACTTAATAACAACATAATCAGATCCGCACAGGAATTATTATCTAGGATATCAAAGATAACAATCTTCACCGGCAATGACTACATTGTTCACAACAACAAAAGGTTTGCCATACAAAGAACCTTCAGATCACACGTTACAGGGACAAACCCAACAATATTTAATGCCTGTGCCATTAAAATACGCAAAAGATTGATTTCTCAAGGCTAATGTAAGGTTATAGCTAATAGTTAGCATGCTAGTGCTATGTTAACGGTCACAGCTAGCTACTTACAGCAGGTCGCTACTTTTCCAATGTACAAGGAACAAAAACTAGACACTAGACAACAACTAGAGAAGACCTGGTTCTACATTAAGTTCTTGTTCCAGTCTGTGGTCAAAACCTGGAGAAACTACATCCGGTTTAGTCCTGTTTAAGTTTCTATATTTGAATACGGCACTGGTCTGAATCGTAAACATGGCCCAGTTTACTCATTATTTCAAGTCCTCTCTTCTCTTTTCATTACTTTGAACTCCAGACTAAATTCTTCATCCATCCTAAAATGTAAATTGACCTATCGTTCATTTTACAAGTTCAAGAAAAACTCAAACATTTTGTAAAGGTATCTAAAGTACTGAGTCAGATTATTCAGCAATGCTGTAGCTGATTAGCCTGCTACTTTATTTGCAGAGCATATTTAACAAACATTTACTACACATAGTAAAATAAGATTTCTCTGACTAAAAAAATGTATTGTGTAAAATGATATTATCATATCTTTAACTACATCATGTCATTGGAACATTTTCCTCCCTGAAACTGCAGACCAAATTAATAAGAAGCTTCCAGTGAACGAAGCCTACACGCTAGTTTGCATCGCTGACAAAAAAACTCCAATTTATTTTATTTATTTTTTGCTGACAGAACTTTCTCTGCCACTTTTCAGATGTTTTACACTTTTTTTACCTTGAAAATGCAGCATTGGGCATCTCGAGATGAGGGATTAAAATGTGTCAGCCAACATATATGCACTTTATATTTATTAGACTGTGATTAGACAATAAATCAACTTTTTCCAAATGCCGTGTTTACGATTGAAATTGTCACAAATCAAAGTATGCTTCCTCCGAGTATTCTTTGATGTAATCAGAGTATGCCATCTGTATGGATTTCCTCCGACCGGTTTCATTCTGTAATTACACAACACAGCCACTAGGACAGAAGTCACTTTACTGATCCTGTGTATGTAAATGGATCTATTTATTCATTTATTTGCATTTTTTTGCCTTTAATTACTGTAGCAACAAATACTGTAAGTATTTATTGCAGGCAAACGTAATCCTTTGCTGCACCGTTTGCATTACTTTACTGCACTTGCACAGTTTTCACACACAAAATACAAAGAAAGTTTAAACTCGGACACACCTGCACAAAACATACACATGTACTTTGTTGGTTTATGAGTAAAGTTGGTTCTTTTATATACCAATTATTTTTTCTTTACCCTATTTGCTATTAAATCGGTCTTTTACAAACTTAATATTGTACTGCAGTAATAATAGACACCTGTCTGCTGTACCAGTAATAATAGTAGTAGACTTAATGATAGTACTACAACATTGAACTTTGAGTCACGCTCAGCATTATCCAGCATTACGTTTAGCTTTGATATTTCAAACACTTTAATGGACTCTCTGAGCACAAACAGTGAAGCTGTGATTACTGTAATGATTTAATGCTCTAAGCACCTCCGAAATTTTCCCCTCCGCTCAGAAAGATTGATTGTGGCCGGTCCGAACGTTCCCAGTGGATTCCTGCTCATCTCTGTAACAATGTTGATCTAACAAAGATTCATTATGACTTTATAAAGCGAGTTGTCCAATAAGATTGTGAAAATGATTCACGGCCGTTTGGAGGGAACATTGCAAATTCGTAATAACCTGCGATAATTTGCGGTGATGCTATACAAGAAATAATGTCTTTACACGCACTGGTATTTGCAAACAATGTTTTTCTCCGAGGACATTAACCACAGGAAATTAACAAACTCCTGCTATTAATCCTGCTGAAATACCAAACTCCAGACAGAAAAAAACAATTCCAAGCCAATATAAAGTCTCAGAAGTGTTGCATTGTTTTTAGAACACGTCCAATTTAACATACACTATAAATATACTGAAAAACTACACAAAAAAATGACTTTTGCGTGCACCACTATTGTCTGTCTATATCGACGAACCTTCACTTGCGCAGAAGTTGTTCAAATGACGAAGAAGCAGATGAAAGACGTACACATGATGTTTAGTTTAAATGGATGGTGTGAATCTGGCAGGAATCTTTGTCAGATGGAGACAGTGGAACCAAGACGGGGAACCGTTTCACACTTTCAACAGGAAATTACAAAAAGATTGTTCATACTGTAAACCAAAGTGTTTCCTTCCAAGAAACTAATTAAAAGCTGAATTCGTGTAGCCAATCATCAGAGGAATCCGTCAGTCTGTGTTCTGTCATCAAATAGCGCCGTTTCCTCTTCCAACTGTTAATCTGAATCATCGCGAGCTTCTAAATCACCCCTCAAATCTACTAATTATTCATTATTACGTTTGCTGTGGTTCAGTTGCTTCAATATGGATGGAGTCCCTCCTGCAAAGGGAAACGTGGTTTCAATAAGAGCAGTGTAATGATTTGACAATCAACGCGACTGCCATTCGCCACATCTGAAATCAGCACATTCCTGACTCCACGCGTCACCTTGAGGCAGCTCAGAGGAGCCATACTGCTTGTGAAATGAACACACGCTCTTATGTTATATAGCTTTCCTCACAAAGGGCAAGGGTTACAAAGTCTCCTCTGACAAATAATACTCAAGGCGACCTCGGGCCATCACATGGAGATGCTGTTTTGTTGCGAGTGAAAAGCAGCTTGATTTGTCATTTTGCCAATGAAATGAGCTCATCAGTACCACTTGAGGCAACATCTGGGCTTTTAATGACAATTGCAAAAGCTCTGATTGAGAATGGCCAAAATAAATTGTTTCGCCTACGCAAGAAAAAAAAAGAAAACCATGCACGAGTTTGAGTCCAGACCCTTTAAATCTTTGATTTACGGCTGAAATTGAACGATTTTGTGTGTGTGTCCGCATGTGTGCGCTACCACATGACGCGGAAAGCGGAGATGCACGGAGCGAGATAAAGAGAAAAAAAAATCAACACTGGAAGATGTTTTTCATTACATCCTGGTGGCTTATGCACACACAGCACATATTCCTTTCCCCCTGCCAGGAAATAAAGCCCAAATTTAATATTTTGATAATTTCCACCCATTTACGACCCTTGACTTCCTGCAGGTTTGGTAAACAAAATAAAGCAGGCCGTCAGGAAACATGCTGTAATATCACACAGAGAATGACCTCATATCAAACATTTACAGTCGTTGACGCGTTGTCATTCTTGTATGGTAACGGTTATCGCTCGAAACACAGCGGTGAGATACGCGGCGGCGTGGACGCGTACGCTAAATTAATTGGGTACGTACAGATGTTTTCCGTCGTGTGCAGATAACAATATCAGTGGATTATGATGCATGTCTGTTTGCATAGCTTTACATAAAGCTCATAACATCAGCGAGAAGCGTTTCTTGGAAAGAAGCATTTACAGCTCCAGATACAGCAGGTGTTGCCGGGTAGAAATGTAGTTAGTAGTGCAGAAGATAGTGAGGATCACTTATGATGAGCGAAGGACAGAGAAGTGTGACATGTTTTCTGAAAATCATTTCATCCTGTTTTAATGAATTTAACATCGTGTAACAGCAAGTCTTGTCTCTCCATCATCGGGTAAAAAAGAGACAAATTTTGTAAAAGATTTCAATTTCTATTGCTGAAGTGGGTCGAGTTACTTGTTCTAAATTCAATTTGCAGCTACAGCTAAAAAGAGAGAAAGTTCCCGCTATAGTTCTGGATAAAATATTCTCTTATTTATCTCTAGGTTTCATTTCTTAAAACTTTCTCCATAAATGTGCCTTAAACACAGCATAAATAACGTAAAGAAAAACGGTTTTGGAGGTGTAAACTCGCTGCTGTCATTCTTATTTGACTCACAGCGTTTAACTGCAAAAATTATTGCCCCTTGTTAGTGTGCAATAGGATTTATGACCCTCAATTCTGCATTTTGCTGTTAATGACCGCGTCTGCAAACCAGTAAACCTCAAGCAAAAGAGTGATATGATCCCACGTGCATCTACTATGAATTTCTAAATCATACATACAGTATGTTATTTCAAATAGCTGAAAAATCGGAGTTGAACCTACTTGGAGGGTCTGTGAGCGATCGTTTCACAGCTGTTAACTTGCAAATGTATGACTAAAATCTACAAATAATCCAAAATATCCTAATTCACCGATGAAAACCCTGAGCCAACATATCTTTCACGCATATTTTTTCTTCTCTTAGTGAGAAAATACACAGGAGAGCACTATCGCACCGCTCTGTTTTTTCCTCTGAAAATGTCGAAATGTGGAGTATCTCCTATCTGAAGGCGCTGATCAACGTGTCCAGTCAGTCAATCAAAGCACACGGTGTTATTAAAGTGGAGCTCAGAGACGTTTGAGTCTGTTCGGCAGTGATTAGACCCAGGAGAGGTTCATATTAAGCCAAGGATATCCTCGCCGCGCCCTGCCTCAGCAGGCGAGCTGCCCGCTGCCTCTGCATGATACTATGCATGTTATTTTCCACAGTTCACTCACATACTGTCAGAGAAAATACACTCTTCACGTGTGACGTCCTTCTCATATCTCCCCGCCTCCCCGCCCCCTCTGTTTTCACCACTTTCTCCCTCCCACACTCTTCCATCTCCCCCCATCCCTTCCCCGTTTGTCCTCTCCTCCGTGTCCCTCGTCCTACGGTGTTTCTTTAGCGTCCATATGCTCCTAGAATTAGGAGAGGGAGGGAGGAAGGGGAGGGGGGGGGACAGGACAACCCTCCTCCTGAGGGAGCATCTGCTTCTCCCCTCTCCTCTTTCCTCTTGTTCATAATCATCGCTCTCTCTTTCTCTCTCCGGACGAACAAACAGCTCTGACCTCAGAGAGTTGGATACATTACACAAACGCAACATGATATAAAACAAAAACTATGCAACCAAATGACAAATCAGGTTAGGGATGTGGCCCGATTCCAGCACATGACAAACATTAGCAGAGACCAGAAAGCAAGATTCCCTTTGCATTTTCACTCTCTCTCTCCCTCCCTCTCTCTCTCTCTGATATCAATTTATCGACGAGGACCTGCCCGTCCAGGTTACCCGAACGTGTGTGTTCCCCAGACATTCCACAGTAAAAACTACAAAACGCCTGAGTTCAGCTGCTGTGTTGTTTATGTTACAGCTTTATAACAACCAGACAAACGAAAGCTCTGACTCACGCTGCAGGTTTCCATTAATGCAACATCAGCCAACCGAGGTGGAAGACCAGCGACGCAATTATTAAAGGGTTCAACGGTGACAAACGCTAACAGTTTGTCAAACTATGTCAATAATTTTAATAGATTTCTTATGCGTTCTGATAGTCTGGCACGTGTGTTTGTGTGTGCGCTCGGTGTATGCGTGGCTGTGAGAAGGCGTTGGGAGGATATATCGCGTTGGAACGGTGCATCAGATCGTGCACACTAATAATTTGGAGCTTGGGGTGGTGCAACATGTTTGGTCTTAACCCTAACCTGCCTAACATCAGCGTACAGTCAGCGCCGTGTAAACTGGGTCACGCTGTTGTTTTACACGTCTGGTTTTGGTTGTTTCTATGGTTTAATGTGTTATGGAGGCTAATACACTCCGCTACCTGTACACGTTAATGCCGAATGTGTGATGGTGTAAATGTGTTGCCGGTGCATGCTGGGATAGGTTTCATAGAAGAAGCAGGTCAGAAAACAGAAAAAAACAGAATTTCTGACAGTAATTGTGCATAATTCCAACTAATTTAAATATATTTAATGCCATTAAATGGTAAATGGACTGTATTTCTCTAGAGCTTTTATCCAAAACGCTTTACGATGTTTGCCTCACATTCACCTGTTCATACACACATTCACACACAGACAGCCTTGAGGTAACCATACAAGGCCCACTTGCTTGTGGGAGCGATTTGGGGTTATGGACCTTCAACATGGAGGAGTAGGGGACCAAACCGGCAACACTTCATTCACTAGGTGATCACCCTACCACCTAAAGGCACGCCGCCCTAAATGCAACGATACATTTGGATAAGTGAAGAAAAACGATGAGTCTATTTATTATAGTAGTATAAAATGTATTACAGTAATAAAATCTATTATGCTCCTCTTTTTTTCCAGAGAGATTTAAGCAGCAACAACGTTTTAGGACTGTTCAAGTCTCAAAATTCTTATTCTGATGTTATTCAGGAACTGACTCTGTTTCTGTCCAATCATCCATAAATGACCGCTGAACCAAATAACACCTCAAAAAAACACCTCAAGAGCAGTCAGTTTCCACGTGCCGTGCCAGAATATGACTGATATAAAACTCCATATCTCCCTAACAGGGTTTCGAAAGGTGCCTCGCAATTCATCATCCTGGTGTTGCCCGTGAGAGGCTGGACAGCTGTTTAAAGCCTGCAGAGGAACAAGTTTGGCCCCTTAAATGCAGGCGACACGTAATGTACGCCTCATCGGGTGCCATAAATCCTGTAATAAAATGACGATAGTGTCAGTGTTTCCAGCGTTCGTGAAGGGAGAGCGACGCGGTGAGGTCCAGGTGCTTATGTCACAGACCAGGTCTTTTGTTATGTTACATATAAAGTTAAATGTCTCCAGTTATATTTGATATTTAACCAGGAGTATTTCATCCAATCCAGGTCCATGAACCGCGGTGAGTGATACTGCCCTACTTTTCTGCCAAGTCGACTATAATCATGGGTAACATGAATCCATACCTACTCCATTTAGATTAATGTGGCCTTTGATTGCTTCTTAAAGGTATTTTTGGCTCAGACACACGGTTTGGAGGTTTTTTGTTTTTTTTTCTAGCACAAGTTCAGATATTAGTCAGACTTATCATTTCCATTTGTGCAAAGCTACCCTCCTCCATAGTCTACACACTCAGCAGATAAATCTGTTACTGGTTCTTGTTATGTCAACTAAATATGAAACAAATTTAGCATCCCCCCCCCCC
>OMNV01009393.1:63611-86557 GCA_900303265.1 Brotula barbata
AAACCCCCCCCCCCCCCCTCTTTTCTCACACACACTCTGAATACACACATACGCGCACATAGGTCACGTTGGAAATCCAAGCTATTGATGGTTACCTTGGGAAATGCCAGAGTTTGAGCAGAATAGACGGAGTCATTTCTTCCCACACCTGCGGCTTTGTGTCACGTTATCCCAGAACATCCTCTCTGGTCACCTTATCCCGGCTTTTCCTCAGACAAGGATAGGATGACTGGATGTACGCTTGCCAAGTACTTCAAAATCACAACGATCTTATGGAAATAATGACGATTTTTTTATGATTTTTTTGATTTTTTTTATGTGAAGATATTTGCCAGCCTAGCATTGTTTTACGTGTGTTTTATAATAATGGAACGCTGCCAATGATCTTTATTTATTGTTCATTTTGTTGTGTTTTTACTGGATATATATTTTCATTAATATCAAGAACCTCTCTCTCTCTCTCCCTTTCTCTCTCTCTCTCTATGACACACAAGTAACCAGAGCAGTTGGTGGCTCTGCTGACATCGGACACCGCTGAGGAGAGTCGACTCTTTTCTCCGAGCCACGGGAAACACAGGACGCAATCTAGGCCTCTCACAGTCGGCACGCTATCCAGCGACACAGGTCCAAAGCTTGGGTTACCACCTTAACCCTCTTCTCATTGTGCATCTCCCCATTCACCACAGAGCAAGATAAGTCGAGCTGTTTAAGCCCCCGAGGTGGGATTAACGGCTCCAAAGAGGCTGTTTGTGATCTTTAGGGGCATCTATAAATTAAGCAATTTTAAAACCACAAAGCACTGTTTACGTTCCTACAACCATCGTTATCAACTTTAACCTTTAAGTGAGGCAATAACGCGGAGCGATCCATAGAAGCAGGGCGCACGCACGTGTGCGTGGTGGATCGTTCCCCATATTCTCACAACATAAATTTCTAGCATAATTAAACACTTCGCAGAACCTTGCCAAAGAGGCGGCAGGAGCGTGCTTCATCTTTTCCCAAATGGAAAAGTAATGATTGGGCAAATAAATAGAGCCAATCAGCTTTCCACAAACCCCCTAATTAAACCCGGAAGCTTTTTTTAGCGCGGCGTCGGTTTCAGCTGTATCGCTATAGATTAGATAAAACTACATTTCGACTCATGTGCCATAAACAAAATAGGAAACCGTGCGTCTGAAGTGCTCGGCCTCATAATTTTAATCAGAATTGTTTCCAGAGAAAAATTCATCCAATCAATCATTTCCCTTCCAAAGAAAGATAAACAATCATTACACCACGGGTCATTAAGAGAATGGGCACACGCCTCAGTTTGGCTGTGCCCAACGAGCCGGCCATGCCAGCATTTTTGATCAGCAGAATACCAACTCAGCATTGCTACAGCATGTACAAAAATGTTTGCACAGTGGAAACAGTGTCTTTAATAGGAGATAATAACTGCAGGCACCACTGATGTAGTCTGGCTGCAGACTCTGTTTATGTTCTGCAACACTGCCGTGATTTGTTTTTTATTTAAACAGTGGTTGGTGCACCATTTCTTGTAAACATCACCTTCGGTGAAAAGAGAGGAAGAGCTAGAGGAGACATAATAAACTGTGATTTTATGCTTCTGAAATATAGGAGGGTGAAGGAGGGCAGAAGGCACCTGTTTAACATCAGCATGCAGGCAGCACTTCGCCCATTACATTTCTGCTTGGCAGCTGTGTGTGCATGTGTGTGTGTTTTCATATGGATAAATCTACAGATTGATGATCTGTTTTTCATTTTTTCTCTCTCTCTCTCTTAATGTTCTCTGTCTACTACTACTACTACTACTACAACACACACACGCGCAATGTCAGAAACCCATATTTACTCAAGGGAAGAGGAGGTAAACTTTGCTGGCAGAGACAAATCTGAAGATACGATGAAGCACTGAATCCTGCTAAACATTTTAGAATGACTAAAGTTATCACAAAGTAACCGAGCAGTCCCACGTTGAGAATTTTACTGTGAAAGTAAACACAAATTTGCAGTAAATTACTCGCAAGTATCCACAGTTACAATTACTGTGCGCATAAACGATCTGACTGTAATAATAATAATAATAATTTGTTTGTTGATTTCTTTTCATCTGACAATGTGAACAAACATAATTCCAAATATGCAATGAAATCATAAAAAGAGATTGCTTTTTTTTTTTACATTGCAGAATTTTTAATTTATTTATTTTAACATATTCCCATAACAATTGGTGGGAATTAGAATGATTTTAATGCTTTCAGGTCGTGAAAACTGACTACACAATCCAAAAATTCTCTGGCATCTCTTCTTAACTTTTGATGTAAACACACCATTTCATCACTTCATTGAACAAAAGTCAGACACTAATATTTTATGTGTATTCTCATACTGACAGTTTTATCTGCCAAATAACTTAACTGCAGCCATCAAGGATCTGGAGTGGAGTAAGAGGTATAAATTACTTTGGAAGTACCACAATATACAAATCCTTTAGTATCTCTTAACTGTTCCAAAGGGCAAAACGTGAGTGAATGTACTTGGTTACTTTGTGGTCATATTTCTGTCAGTGATTCATATTCACTTTTGAGACTTTGAGAGGTTTTATCAAATAAAGGGTTTTTATCAATGTAGTGTGTGTTTCTCTCCTGTAGCTAATAGGGAAAGATCCATCTGCTGCTGGGATGATGATGGGATATGTGGAGTTTACTGCAGCCTTGTGGCTCTCCTGAGGAAGAGACCTGATGGAGTATTATCCCCCAAACAGGAACAAGAGGACGAAGGAGGAGAAAGGAAGACAGAGACAGATAAAGGACAGACAGGCACATAAAGCTGGATACAGGGAAGATGAATTAATTCTCTCCCAAACAATGCTTGACGTTTCTTGTGTCACCCAATCTCCTATATGCTATTTTAGCCGAGCCTTTCTCAGCGTGTCACCTCGGGCATCCCACATTTAACACCTGCTGTTTACCTCTCAGTCACGGTGACAGAAACAACCGTAATGAAGCGCGTTCTACGGCAAAGCTCAGGGAAGCACACGGACGCCAGCACGCACAACCACCCCCAGCCCCACCCCCACCCACCGCAGGTCTGTCCCCTTCCAGCAGCTGTGGAGTGGGGAGCTCGCTGGTGACGTCCTCAGGGATAATTGCGCTGTAAATGTGAGGGCTGAGGGGGTAAATAAAGAACCACAACCCAGGGCCAAAGTTACCAGAGAAACACAGAGAAAGAGCGTAACCTGACACCAACCACCTCCACTATTACAGGGAGCATCACCAGCACCGCATATGTCCTATATATAGCTCGTGGGCTGCGTTCGGTTTCCGTTTTCCCTCTCTTTCTTTGTATCTTCCACCTTCCTCCAACCCCCACCCCCATTCCCACCGTCCTCGTCTTCTTCATACATGTCAGCTCCCGTATTTATCGTCAAGAAGATGGAGTCACTCGCAAGTTTCTGAGATTATCTTTTGTACATGCAACTCTTGTTGAGATGTATCGTCACAAACTAACATAAAATACAGTAAGGGGGTGATTGATGTCGATCCAAGACACCTGACGATACAACGTACAGCTTAATACCAAAGAAATACAAAGCTTCACACAGAACATGTATTTTAAATGAATTTGTTACTAACTTCAAGCTTCCGCTGAGAAAAATACTCCCATTGCCTTTACTCTATGCTAGCCTTGAAACTGTGCTGCTATGTAGCTGCTAGCTAGCCAAACAACTGGCAAACATGCCAGCTAGCTATTTAGTAGCAGCCTATTAAGAGTTTGAGTTAAATTAAACATTTCCCTTCATGAGAAATTGTTCTGAAACACACACCCCCTCCATGTCAGGTAATAATGACGAGGCAGTGGTAGCTTTTAGCAGCAGTGATAGTTTGTAGCTAGCTAGGAATGCAGACAACTCTTGGTGTAGCGATACATAGCACGGCTATGTCGAACAGCTAGCTGTTCTGTTATCAAGTTCGGCATTTATTTTATGGAAAATAATCGACAGTAAAATCAGAGGAATTGTTCTTTACAGAGAGTCGTATAATAGCTATGCTTCCGTTAAAAATTAAGAGTGTCACAAGCAGCAGATTCAAAGTTAGTACCACTCACAAAATGATTGTGTTTTCATGTTTTGCTCAACTAAATGCTTCAACAGATATGTTGTTGTGAAAATTTAGTTTATCTTATTTTACAGTGTTTGTCATTAAATTATAGCTCGCCAAAATATTTTGGATTTTGATTTTTGATTCTGGTGGTAATTAACAGCAACCTCAATCCATTATCTCAAACAACAAACACATTATTCATGCACTGGAGAGACACTGCATCTACAGATTTATGATTTGAGAGGACTGTTCATTAGCCTGCCTCTTCACAACAACATCTCATGATCTACAAAATGTTTTAGTTTTTACAGAGAGTCACGTGCAGAATCCTGTCAATAGTGGACTAGACCTATTGTCAATAAGTCAATAAGTTTACAGGCACACTACGCTATAATTTCTAAACATAACAGGATCCGGTTGTTAACTGAAGACATGATTCATCTGTCAGATTGTAGGTGGGAACATTTGATAAACTCTCCCAGACATGATTTACAACTGAGGTAGCCATTCCATTTGCGGTGAATTTGAGGTATTTTTGTGCTCAAAGGTGTTTGATGAAAGTGTTTTTTCAATAAGCAACATACAAGTACAACTAGATCAGGTGAGTAAATCCATGAATGAACACCTCTGTAAAGCTCCGGCAACATAAAACTCCCGTCGGCTGGTAAGCATCCTGGCTAGCCGTGGTGTTTTGTTTGCGTCAGATTTACAGCGTGGTCCTTTTTAAGAAAGAAAAAATCCGTCTGACACTGGAGGAGTCGTGCAGACGGTTCCTACTTGCTTGTGGTTCCTCCATCAGCTCTCAATCTGAGTGGGTGGCTGACTAGCTGCTACACTGGCATTCCCCCAGAGACACAAGGAATGACAAAAACTTAGAAAAACAAAGGCACACCAAAACCCCAATTGACTTGACACAATAAAATCCTAATTAGCTACTGGCAATAATGATAATAAAAATATAGTCTAGACATGCTGTATTGAGTAAAAAGAGGGGATTTTATGAGCGTGTAATGCACTGTTTTTTAAAAAAAGGGCCTCGGCGACATTGTGCGCAGTGCCACGGACTGCTTATATGTTGTTTTATGAATAATAAAAAGCGTTGCAGTTTTCTTGTTTGCTGATGTAAGGGGAAAGTATTCTGGTGGGTGTGAGTGAAGTCTGGGTCAGAATAGCCGGCTGGAAACGGTTCAGTGTTTCATTAGCTTGGCACTGTTGCTTTATTGTTACTGAAGTGGCTGTTAATTTAAGTTAACCATGATGAAGAACCAGGACAATAGCTTTTAGGGATCGTGGATTACTCGGATGGGACTTCATGTACTTTCAGATGTGTGTGTGTGTGTGTACACGATGTCACAGTCACGTGTGTTACCTGTGTCTGATGCTTCTGGATTCAGCTTATTGGCCTTTGTAATCAAACCTTGACTATTTGTTTATCTTAAAGGGACAATTTGGAATTTATTCTATTCTAGTCAGGTTTGACCCATCAACTCAACATTCATTGACCAGTTGGACCTGGTAGTGGAAATGGATTTGGCAAAATCAAAATAGTGGATAAATAAATAGGGACTTCTTTGTTCATCTTTTACTGGTATCAGACATACTAATTTTGTCTAAATTTGACTGCAGAGCTCCTTTTGTATATTTCCAGCTGCTGTTTTGTGCCCTTTGTTTTGATGTCTTTCATCGATGTTTGTTTGTTGGTCTGAATGTCAACAGGATGTCTCAAAAAGGAAATTTAATTTCTTTTTCATTAACATTACAAGATGGGGCACTTGGCAACAGTTAAGCCCTTTTCTTCAGAACGAGGGCAGCAATGTAAATTTGAATTTGGAGAAAATCAGACACGTGTGTCCTCTGATACAACAGGCTCTGTTTCATCCAAAACCACATACGTGTCCAGATGTGACTGATGAAAACACACAGTATGCTTGGACATGGCAACAGTTGCTGACGTAGCTCCAGATGAAGATGATGTCTGTGAAGACTGCTGTGTCTCGGTGAAGGTATGTGCAGAGTTCGCTCTATAACTTAGTTGTTGTTTTATATGAGTGGAATATTTGCTGTTTTGGTTTCTCTATACAGTGAAATCATATTTCAGGCTCTACCAATGTCCTTCATTTATGCCTATACAACATAATAACAGCAACTTTCCATTTGTTGCCTTCGATTGTAGTGAAATAAATTCAGCTTGTAGCCCCTTTTTTTTTGGTCTGTTTGTTTCAGTTAAACATTTAATGAGCGCAGAATTCTTTATAATTCTTCCAGTGTATTTTTAAAAAATCTGTCTGAAGAGTTAAGCCTGCTGAGAATGGGACAAGATGCATTTTGGCACATTAAGACAAACTGGATTAGAGCGGAGCGTGTCTTTCATGTGGTAACAGGCCTATTTGTTGGAGTTGGGGGGACCCTGCCTTAATGTTTCTTAAATCACTTTATAGGGCAGTATTTCTATATATAACAAAGATATTTTTACCATACGGCTCTTGAAGTTTTTTTCTTTATTTGTCTGCCGACAGATAGATATATCGTTTTAATCTCGCCGGAGCGGCTATCATTTAAATGGTAAATCATCTTTAACTGTGAGTATACGCCAATGGTACAAATGTTGTGCAGGCAAAATTTACGGCTTCTCCTTAATTCACTGAAGGACTTAAACATTTTCCAGTACATCAGATATGATGTAACCAGCGCGACCCTTAGACTGAGTGCTGATGCAGAAAGCCAGGGAGAAAAGTGAAAACAGCTAT
This sequence comes from Brotula barbata, assembly GCA_900303265.1. Classification (NCBI taxonomy): domain Eukaryota; kingdom Metazoa; phylum Chordata; class Actinopteri; order Ophidiiformes; family Ophidiidae; genus Brotula; species Brotula barbata. Next base: position 70,462 of record OMNV01009393.1, read on the forward strand.
ATCATCGGAGTCATAAATCACAGGCTGATTTGGCATCTGAGAAACAATGAAGCCTAAAGATCTATGCGTCAGTGTTATGACTGGAGCTTTATTCACCTCCACACTCTGTTTATTACCCTGACATGGCTACACAAAGGCTCATTTACGTCTTGCATTAACATACAATCTCCATCACTATACATTATCCAGATAACGACGAACACACGGGTCCGCAACAGTCTGACTGTTGACATATTGATGTTTGATCGGATCTCGTTTATAGCCAGGAGTACATTCCAGCAATCCACATGTTCGTTAGGTCTACAACCTGCTGATAGATATCAATCATCAATCAAAGTTCACATAAATGCCGCCTTATTGATACGTTTTTGGAATATATTAAATCAGGTTTTAGTGTAAATGACGTAATTGCAGTTATGATGTGTTCACGTGATGTTAGTATATTTGCAGCCGTACGCAGTTCAAGATCGCATTTCCATGCAGTTCTGCGGCCAAGTCCCGCAGGGATCGTTTATTTACCAGAATAAGAGCTGAGTTTGCCTGTCAACACTTCTCCTGTTGTAAAATGTGAATATGCTGCTGATCTGTACGGCTTACAGTTTTTGTGTGTATCATCATTATCTAAAGGTTTATTCCTGACGGTAGCTTTATGATAGATCCCTGAACTGTACGACACAAGTTTAAAGCCCTCTCATGGTGTGTAGCATATCAGGTGTGTTTCACTAGTCAACGTGTGATATGTTCACCATCAACAGCCCAACAGATACATTTTCCTCGCTGGCTAAAACAAAATTCCGGTATCTATTTGTCATCCCTGCCACACAAACGCTGCCTATGTGAAAGCGCCTCCAATGGGTAAAACACTTCTTGCTGCACACTGAGTGAAAACAGCCCATCTGGTGTACTGTCTCTTTAAGATCCCCCATCCCTAAAAGCCCGCTCTGTTCGGATTGTCCAATCTCAGGTCTTACGTAGGAACGCTAACGGTCTTCAAAACACTCCCTCCGTGTACTTGTACTTCATGGGTGTGTGTGTGTGTAACCAGATGTGTCTGTGTTACATGTGTTACATGTTGACGTAAACATGCTTCAGAACCTAAGGGGTTTGGCTAATTGCATATATTTCTGTGTGTGTGAATCTCCTGTGTAACTTGACCCATTCAACATATAGTACACTTTAAAACTCTGTAAAATGAGGGACAACAACAAAGAAAAACACTTTGATATACGAGCTCTCAGTAAAATGACCTCATGCTCTGTTAAACGTATGCCCATACGTGCTTTGGTGAGACGTGTCGGAAATCCTGCCGTGCTTCGTGTCTTTGAAGAGGTCCTAGCTTCAAATCTTCAAAAACCGTCCTCGTGACGTATGAGACACCAATTGTAACACACTTACGGAGTCCAAAATAAGAGTTTATGATTTCAGCTGAACAAAGAGTCTATTGTGGCCGACTCAGGGGCAGAGAGGAGACGCTGACTGCTGATATTTCTGTTTGTTTAAACTTTTTACTCACAGTGAAACAACGTTAATTTTGGTTTGTGGTATGTCGGTGGTTGGGGATTGTAGAGCGGTGTGAAGAACAGATGGTCTGAGTAAAACCTGCTCCAAACACACAGCCGGTCGTGACAATGCTGCGTCTTTTCTTCTCTTGATTGTGAACTTTTCCGTTCCTATTTTGTCACACGACGGAGCGACGGATCGTCCCTTTGTTTAACTCTTTCGCTTGACTTCATTCAACGCAGCTTGATAATCACAGAACAGAACAAGCCAAAGACACCATACCCATACGGCAATCAGCGCCAGCGGGAAAGAGAGAGCCCCGTTCCCAGCCGTAGCGCACACATGGGAATCTGTTCCCACTAGTGATCTAAAATAGTCACCGAGGGCTTTTCAATTATACAGGCCACGCCGTAAGAAGGGGCCCAATCATAAAACCAGAGTGTTTACCTCCTCTCTAAATCTTACTCTGCTTTGATTGAGGGGACAGAAGGCGGCTGGGGAGCGTGGATAGAAAACACGAGGCCAGGGGGGAGATACTGTACAAAAGTGTAGGAAATACAATGAGAGCTGTAATTTTCAGCCATTGTGTCTCGAAGCCAGCAGAGCATCCACCATAATGTTAGAGATCAGTGCCGGTAACACGAGCCACGCAGAGAGAACACGGCTCGGGTCAATGACGAGGCGAAGTTAGGTCAAAATGTCTGAGAACGAAACGAAATCTGTCCACGTTAACGGTTAATAAAAGATTCACACAACAAGAGAAGAGTTCAACGTGTTCGTCCTCAAAGCTGCACCGCAGGATTCCCTCGCTGTCATCATGGAAAACAGGATTGCTCCTGCACACCCGCATGCACGCTCACACACATGCGTGCGAAACAGTGCGTGTGTTAACTACGTACAGCACACAAGGGTGTGGATGTGGCTGCAGAAAAGGTTTTATACGCTACGCTCATGTTCCCAGGTTTCATTGTCCATCGCCGCTTTGAGAAACCAGCTCGACCTGTTGGGACAGGGCGCTCTCAATGACTCGCAACGTAAAGGAAATCTTTTATAGCGCAACGGGTCCTTGATGTGAGGCAGATCACATGACGTCGGTCTATCTGGGGCCACGCAAACACTGACAACAATGCTCAGGACAGTTTCTACCTAAAGAGAACAGTGTTTATAGTGCCGGTGCCGAGGAGGCCGGGCCAAGCGCATGCACACACACGCACACAAACACACACGCGCGGGCACACGGACGCTCACGACGCACGCACACATATTTGTCGTGGTGTAATGAGGCCATCTTCGTCATGACAATTATATTTTCCATCTCGATTTTTTTTAGAGCGTTTTTGTCTGACAGTTGATACAATACCTGAAAACCATTCATCACATTTTAAAGACATCTGCCAGAACTCATTAGGATGTAAGGAACGTAATAACAATTGAACGCTTTATTTGTATTGCTCCTTTCACCATAGTTACAAATTGCTTTAAAACGACAGCAAAAAGAAATTCCTGCCAGGATCGGATAAAATAACAAAAACGTAAAAGCATCGTAAAGGTAATGAAAATGCAAAGATATATTTAAAAAGTGAGAACAGAATAGATTGTTAAATACACAGCAGCAAGGAATGATGTAAAAAGTTTTTTAAAAGTGTGTTTTTGAAAGAGATTTAAAGATTTTGGATCTGGATTTTGTTCACTTTCAACATTTGACACAAACTTATATCAACTTTGTCATCTTACTAAATTTTATTGCGTTTGACCTATAGGTGGTGCTGTAACAGAAAAGGACCTTAACTCACGGTCTTGCGTCTGTATATTTTGCAACACATTTGCACAAATAAACTCAGGCAAACAGCGCGATCATCTAAAATTCTCTATTTGATGCAGATCCAAAGGTTACTTGTTTCAATTTGTTGTTTATTTCCCCCACTTAAAATGACACAGAGGCATTAAAAATAATAAAAATACTTTCTATTTAGCTATAAAATCCCTTGATATCCTCAGATTTGTCATTTCCCTAAATCTGATCCCTATTATCGTCATAACTACACCACTCAGCGAGGATTATTAAAAAAATAAAGACATAAATCAAAGCTTTGTTTTTAAAAGTAGGACTTAGTCATTAATTATTAATGCTCATTTAAGGGTAAATTTGATTTTTGTTGATCTTTAATTCAGCAGGTCAACCTCAGCATAAACACCCCGTCTGATCTTTGTTTGCTGGCTGGATGCTCGGGGGATTATGTTTTTAACGAGCTTCTCCTCAGAGGAGGTAGATCATCCTAATCAATATTTCAACGCATATATTAACATTAGGCAAATTGATTAAGTGTCTCGGCGTACTAAAATGTTGTTTATCAAGGGAAAGGTCACTTGATGTATTTGGCTGTCCTACAGTGGATCTCTCTGAGGCCTCCATAGGAAGACATGGTGTAATATTGATCAATGGTTTCACTAATAATTTAAGTCAACAGAAAACATCTATGTGTGCGAGTGTGTGTGTGTGTGTGTGCGCGTGTGTGTGTGTGTGTGGGAGAGGGAGAGGGAGAGAGAAAGATACGGATCCCAATAAACATTAAAATGAGCTCTATCTATTTTACAAAAACAATCAATGAAGACAGATAAGTTTGCATAACTGCCGTATGGAAATCAACATTTGGTGCTACGTGACTCATCCTCTGTGCTGAGTACAACCGACTTAGACGTGCTGGCAAAAGCTCCAACAAACTCCGATGATCTGCCCTTCACTGTGAAATGAACGTGGCAGGCCGACTTCAAGTCTGGAATCATTTTTGAGGCAGCGAAATCAAAAAAGGACAAATAAAGTCAAAGTACGAGTGACTCTTGAGGCGCTGTTCTCGGTCTGATGATTTCATGTTCATTCAAAATGGTCAAGTGGTATTGCATGATGGCTACGGAGGTTGGCACAAGACAGGGAGATGACATCATCGTGTTTCTAAATCAACTAGGGGGTCCCACATATATGGACTGGCAAGTACTGGATCCTCTGTTTTGTACTAAACTATTTGTCCACGAGTGTTTGTCTTTTTTAAGAGTGTATTCTCTACGTCAGGTGTTGCTGTGTCTGTGCCGATATCTGTTGTTAATCCAAAACATTTTGTCTGTCGGCCTTTAGGAGATCACATGGCAGCAAGTGTCAAAGGAGGAGCGGCAGCTTCCTGTCAGCAAATAAACACTGCTCGGGGTTTAAGTGCTCAGAAATCACTTTGCTGAAGTGCAAACACACGTTGATGATTATGGGAACTGCAGCAAATCTTCTTTGTTTCCTGCATCCTCAGATCAAAACGGGATGTTACAGATTAGGTCTAAAGCCAGGCCTCCATACCAGGCCTCGGCGCTGTCTTGTCCTGGAAATTCCCTTCTTCAACGATTGACTGGGTTGATTTGTACATCTGAGAAACATATTCACAATCAATAAGCACTGCCAGCTAATCAGGCTTGTTTCTCTGGTATTCCACAGTGGGATGAAGCTTCCAATTTTTGATTTCTCGATCCAACGTGGCCCACTAAGGACAGAGACACGTGACGGTTTTCTAAAGGACTGCCGTCCGACGCAATCTGCACCATCTGTGCAGAAAGCTGTCATGTGATTGAAGACACTTCTCTATTTTTATGTCTTTGCACCGTGCTTTTGGCACTTTTTTTTTTTTACTCGATACATTCCTGTCCACGGGCAGAAAAAAAACGCTCGGAAATAAAGTACCACTATGTGTACGTTCTGGCAAAACACGCACAGAGTACATGTTCGATATTCTCCATTACGTCACGGATTCCTTTTATTAATTCTGATGCCAAAGCCTCATTCAGTAACACAAAGCCACCTGAGGTCATCACCGCATTACGCAGCGCTAAACAAAGCATGATGCAGGGAGGGAACTGTGTCACAACCACACGACACATTCGTAGTAATACCCTCCCTGTCTTTCTCAAACATAAACAGGTTTTTGGTTTGCCGCTCATTCATGAATCTGCGTCTTTGGAGTGCCTGTCTGAAAGTGCAAGTCGACCATTTCTGTCTCCCAGCCAAGCGACGCCCTTTTCTCTCTTCGCTCGCTCGCTCTCTCTCTCTCTCTCTCTCTCTCTCTTTCTGCTTTGTAACCATTCATGCCTTGTGAAATGTATACGCTCCACCCAAACACTAGAGTATCTCCATGGAGACGCACACATATATAGATCAAACTTAAGGTGTGTGTCTGTGTGTTTTCCTTTTTTTTCACCTCTACCTCAGCAGCCTTTGGACCGTGACAAGAGCTGAAGACGTCAGCAGACAAGGGGCATTCCGTCTGAGCGGCCTCCGTCGTCCAGGCAACATTCCTGAGTCTATAAACATTAGCTCAGGGTGAACCCTGCATACCAGAGGATGTCCCAGGAAATCCAAAAGTTTTTTTTTTTTCTCTTGTCTTGTTGTTGTTGTTGTTGCTATAGTAGTGGCTGGCAGCCAGAAAGTGCACAGGTGAACGCAGGTACACTTACCTCCATCCTTATTTCCTTTCATCCGTCATTCATTCCACGCTGGTGAAACGCAGCACCGTCTTGTGTAGCCGTGTGGGGACACCTGAACACAGCAAATGAGAGGAAGGCCAAGGTGATAAACTCATTTTAATCAGCGGAGATAAAAAATATATATATTGTTGGTTTATATGTTGCGTCTTATCACTTTAATCAACCGTAGGATTATGATGTGTGTAAAAAATAAAGCTTTCCAGCGTCATCTTGGTGAAATCACAGCCACTCAACCCTCAATTTTCTGACCCTTGCAGGAGTCAGTCCTGTGTGTGTGTATGTGTGTGTGTGTGTGTGTGTGTGTGTGTGCAGCCATGGTTTGTCACGGCCACAGGGGAAGCATGAGGCCTGCAGCCGTTCATTGTGAACACAAACCAGGACCATCTGCACGCCTGGATCCCTTCCAACAGCAACACCAGCACACACAAACATACACACAGGCACACACACACACACACACACAACACACACACACACACAATAATATGGCGAACTTGGGTGTCAGTGTCCACAGCACCTCATCCGTCAACATAAATGTAACAATGGATCCCGGGGCCAGGGCAGATGTTGAGAATAATAACGTAAAGGAGTTTATGGCCACGCTTTCTAATCAAAACTTAGTAAATGACATAATTCAAGATTTAAAGTGGAGCGTTGGACGTTGTTGAACACCGTCGGTTGTGAGCAAGATTTGAAAAGTTTGACCTCAGATCTTATTTCAATGTTTGGAAATGTTGGGAAAAACCTAGTGAGACATGTTGTTATGAAACAGTGATGGATACTGTGACAGCAGGCCAAAGTGAAAATACCTGTTTCACTGCCAAGGATTTGTGTTGGAAACCACCGATTCAGGGCAAAAAAAAAAAAACACAACCCACAGAGGCCTTTCTCCAGCACTACACTATGTATGTGTGTGTGTGTGTGTGTGTGTTTAAGGGAGTTAAAATGGTGGTGGGCCCAACATAGTCACCGGTCTAAAAGGTTTCATTTGGTTTCAATCATAACTAACTGTAATTGCGTCTTGTCAATTTCACAACAAGCAATCAAAAGCCGATTCGAGCGGCCTGCAGCAGGTTACCGCGGCACCGCGTGGACGTCTGACGATTACCCTGACTGTCAGGGTAAAATGTGTGCGAGACTCGTAAAAGCGCTTGGCGATGGAACAAAAGTCCAGGTGAGGATCATTCAGCTGGTCAGCTCGCATTTATTTTTAGTTTTTTTTCCCCCCCGTTAACGTTGAAGTTCGCAGAAAGCCGCTTTGGATTTGATGCGTTTTAAGGAACGGAGCCCAGAGTGGCAACTTAAAACTGCAGCTCGTCCTTCTATTGTCTCCGTTATCACACTCGGTGTCTTATCATCTTCCGTGGAAATGTTTTGAAGTACATCCTTAACAAATTAGACTGTGTTCTTTTATCCTCGCCTGATCCAAGTTGCTGGGATACGACGAATAACAGAGGTCGGAGCCCAGCTGTGCTTGTACTGTTACCCATCCGTCAAAGCTCGCGTTCCATCCCAGATGCTCTGAGCGTTGTTTTAGTGGAGTTAAAAGACAGAGGGATTTTGATAGTGTCCAATTAAAGCTTTGCTGACGACCGAAGACGCACTTAGCTGTAACACACCTGGATTATACGTCAATCTGGGCAGATTTCGACGGAGAATCCAGAGCGGAATATTTATATGAGGCAACATTGTGGTTTTTTTTCTTCTAAATTATTACATTTCCATTCCAAGTTAATGGAAAAACAAACCCAAATGAAACTCTGGGTTTCTTAGAAAACTGGGTGGTTTTCACACTTTGTCACTGTACTGTATGCTGCTATAATCCCGAACGGGTTATCGTCAAATCTGCCCAGAAACAAGACGGAAAGGTTGACATGATCTGTTTGAGCAAATTATTACAAGGTGGGAAATTCACGCTCGTACGTAGGAGAAAAATCTGATGCACCTTCGAGCAACATGTCAAGAAGAGATTACACTCTCTCTGAATTAGAGTTATCGCATTACTGTCACATTAATCAATTCCTGTTTTTCCAGGTGGGTCTTGGGATGACTCATCCAGATTTTTTCCGTGGGTTCTTCTTGCTTTCGTGCTTGGATTTCAACACGTGGACTAAATTGCTACCAGGATGAGCCCTCCATCTGATACCAGCCCCGGAGGAATCTTATCAGGTGAAAAGGTGCACGGCGGCCTTTACTGAGGCGTGCAGTCACGGTAGGGCTTAGCGTAATCCCAATCAGGGAAATGTCTCCGGATTATACCAGGATCTCCTCGTGTTTTCATGTTAGCTATCAGTTTTGAGATCAGTGGGTGGGAGAGCGATGATGCTTTTGTGAAATGCAGTGACATGTAAGAGTGTCGTGTGTGTGTGTGTGTGTGTGTGTGTGTGTGTGTGTGTGTGTGTGAGTTTCAGATTAGATTTTAGAGGCTGGCAATAAATCAGTTGAATCAGTTACAGTGACAAGAGAGAGAGAGGAGCCCTAAGCTTCTGCAGCTATGATTGCCACTGTACCAGCGTTTACAGGGAGGCGTGTCTCTGGGTGAGGAGTCAGGACAGGAGGGATCGTGCAGTTGTGACTTTGAACTTTGACTGACCTGAGGTTTCCTCTTCTACTCTGCAAGTCAAAGTTAAACGATGCTGTAAGCTGAAACGTCTGATCTGGGTGTTTGCATTGGATTCACATGGGGAGATATCACAATCATGTCTGATTTATTTCCACATATGAATGCGGTCTAAATGGGATCTGAAAATACCGGGTCCCATGTGGGGTTTTTCTGCTGGTTACACTGTCATTATGCAGATCGGATCCGTGCCACATGTGAGCAATAAATCACAACTGGGTCGCATGAAGTTGACGGTTTGAATGCAGCCTGAGTTTCTACTCGTTGACTGCAGTGAACCAGACTTGGAGATCTCTGAGTGTTACGCCTCAGACTCTCCACTGGGGGTCAGGGTGGAAGCCCCTCCTCTTTTATAACTACAAGCCCCTCATCTCACCTAGGATCTCTTGAAATCTGCTTCAATCGACGTGTTTGATTTTGTCCTGTAACATAACCACTCTGGGTTGAGCGTAACGCAGCACATTAGCTCTGATTTGAGTCGTAGCTGCTTGTCTTCCTTGTTTCTAGCAGAAGAATCTGTTTCAGAGAATCAGATTCATCCTGTGGACGGGTAAACAACTTCACAGAGAGACTAATATCTATCCCAAGTCCTCTAAAAACACACAATCATTTACTAATATAACAGCATCATATGACAACGTGTCAGGTGTGTGTGTGTGTGTGTGTGTTTCAGCCTGTTCTGGAGTTAATATAACTTTTTCCGTGGCATCCCCATTTCCCTCCAACGTCCAAACTTTGCTGATTTATTTAGTTGTTTTTTTTTATTATCCAGCCAAAACTTTTATCTCGTTTCCTAATCTAGACCTTCATGCCCATTTACTGGTTGTTTTTTTTGTTATAGATCCATCATCAAACCCCACTGCTATGCTCTGGATGGAACAGAAAATTTTATAGCAACGTATGCTAAAAAACAGCAACATCGGGTAAATTAGTCAAATGTAAGCGCAATAAGTCATATTATTATTACTCTAAAAGACCAAAATATGCAAAATATGCCTGTTTGGTTTACATGAGCAAAGGAACCCAGGCATTCTGAGTGAGTGTGTGTGCTATTTAGATGTCTTATAGTGCCCTCTAGTGGCATTCTGCTCAAGGTGTCATCTTTTTAGTACTGAATTATGGAAAAAAAGTCAAACACTGACAGCATTCACTCTGATCTTTCATGGACATGTTGGCTACGTCAGATGAAAGAGCCTCGGTTTATGGATGATGTTGTGTAAGTCCGAGCAGGAAGCACTTAACATGTTTATTCCTGTTTAGTGACAATGATGGCAGCTGTCTGTGCGAATGACTGATTGGTTTTTTCCAGTGAAACCAGTAAGCCTGAAACCAAGTTTACTTGAGTAAGGGAAGAAGCGATTTCCAGAAGCGTTGCACAATGAAAGGTTTGATGTGTGCATGCTGCTCATTAAGTATGTTCATCAGAGTGACTGGGTGTCACTGTCGTTTAACATCACTAATTGGGTGTGTAAACGTCAGAGGTGTTGAGTAAAAAGGTAAAAATAGTTCCTTGGTACTCAAGTAGGTTTTAGCCGACTTTGTATGTTAGTGGAGTATAAATATTTTTTGCAAATTATTGCCTTTCACGAACTACGTGTCTGAATCGCCGCTTTTGTCAGAACAGGTTTGTTACTCAGCACACAACGATGCACTGTGTTCGTGTGTTCCTGTTGGCTGAGTTTACAGTTGTGTCATTCTGAAGCCTGTGAGGCCTTTTACTTTCAATCCTTAAGTACAGTTATTATCCCCCCCCAAAAAAAAATCAAAGTCAAATTAAAGTCAAATTAAAATCAGCATTTTAAGATTTTTTTTTCTCAAGTTTGTTTTCTGATGGGTTCATTTTACTTGTAACTAAGTCATTTTTTTACCCAAGTTTAACTCTGTGGTACTTTTTCCACCTCTGTTAACCACACCAGCCTCCCCTATGACTCATATGAGAAATTATGCCGTATAAAAAGTGAACCGGAGCGTTTTACATTGTGCAAAACTCCCATTAGCTTTCTTCACCTTTTCACCAATTGCTGCTGCACCCGGTTTTAGGTTACATCCAGCAACGCCTGCAGAGTGACTAAGAGTGATCCCTCCTTTCCACACTCTGCCAAGCGTCTGATGACTCAAAGCATGAACGATGTCCAGACGAGTGCAGTGAGAGTGAAGTGAGAGTGAGCTTTTTTTAAAAGGACAAATGCGTCACGAAGCGTGTCTGACGTGCAAGGGAGAAATCCTGAGAATGATTCATCCCAAAACAAACAAAAGGAGCAAAATCCTAGACAACAAACAAAGGACAACATAAGGAGGGGATGAATAGGAGAGGAAGTATGACGTCCCAAATCTTAATCTTATCTTAACTTAATTTACACGTGGTAAAAAAAAAAAAATGTATTAGAAATTGCCTGCATGTCAGATGCTTCTATTTAAAGATAGAATCTTAGTCTACTTAATTTAGATTATCTGACGTTGACGGCATCTGAAACCTTCGAGACTTAGAGAGATTCTGCTTTTGTGTATTAATTTTTTGGTGACGAATTGCTGAGTTTTGGATTACATATTGAAGCTTTGTCATCAAAACGACATGCCATAAAAAACATGTAAATAGAGTACAGTGTGTGTGTGTGTGTGTGTGTGTGTGTGTGCTCTCACCTTCAAACTCTCACTGTGTTGCAGCCACACGTGCTTTTCTCAAGGACACGTCAGCTTCCTTGCTGACTCTTAATTCTGAATTTCGATCCGTTGTCTCCTTTCTGTCTACGCCATCTAACGTATCTGTGTACAGAAAACACAACGATGTAGTAAACACACACGTGGGTATAATCAAAAGATGTTGAATTTGATTTGACAACATCATTAAAACATCTGGCAGTAGAAACGTGCTTGGCCTTTACTCTTAAGTTTCCTTTTATCTGTGCTCCCTCCATGATGCCATGGCTTTGAGCTGACTCTCCTCCCCTCAAGGTCAGCCCGTTCAGCCGGCTGTAGCTCCGATTGGCCTGTAGGGGGCATTAGATCGCTGCAAAACACCACAGATCACAACAAAGCTGCTCATCCCTGTGTGTCCATCACACTAAACGGACACAAAAGATATGAATACATTTACAGTGTTCGATCCAGATCAATATGTCGGCATTGTACAAGGTTACTGACTCAACTATGCTGTTCTCATTCTCATTCTTATTCTTATCCTTATTCTTATTCTGATTCTTATCCTTATTCTTATCCTTATCCTTATTCTTATCCTTATTCTTATTCTGATTCTGATTCTGATTCTGATTCTGATTCTGATTCTGATCCTGATCCTGATCCTGATCCTGATCCTGATTCTCATTCTCATTCTCATTCTGATCTTGATCCTGATCCTGATCCTGATTCTCATTCTCATTCTTATTCGGATTTTTTTATTCTTATTCTTACTCTTATTCTAATTCTTACTCTTATTCTTATTCTTATTCGGATTTTCTGATTCTTATTCTGATTCTGATTCTGATTCTGATTCTTATTCTCATTCTCATTCTCATTTTCATTTTCATTCTCATTCTCATTCTCATTATCATTATCATCCTGATCCCGATCCTGATCCTTATTCTCATCCTCATCCTGATCCTGATCCTGATCCTTATTCTCATTCTCATTCTCATTCTCATTCTCATTCTCATCCTAATCCTAATCCTAATCCTCATCCTCATCCTTATCCTTATCCTTATTCTTATCCTTATCCTTATTCTTATTCTTATTCTTGTGATCAGCTGTAACGGCGGTCGTACTTGGATTTGCCGTTTCATCTTTATTTTCACATCTGCTCATCACTCCGTCCGCTCCATCTTTAACGAGCTCAGCGGCCACAGAAAACTGGTTAGACTGTGAAGTTTTCTGCTTTTATTCCATCGTGAGTGGCCTGCTTTGGATCTTGATGCACATGCCCACCTCCTACACACGCCTGCAGAAACACACACACACACATGTCTGAGCAGAAAAAGACAGAAGAGAAACACCAATTACTGTGTGACGACTGCAGGGCAGAGCTGCACTGGCACGTTGATGTATTGATGTCGGGTCATCATGGGAACGTGTCTTCCTCTGTTCATGCACACACACACACACATACACACTGTAATGGCAGTATATTCCGCTGTTAAAACCCAAAGCATTCTTGCAGATTACATAACATCTGTGCAAATGATGGCGATCAAAGCCGTGGCTTCGCTTCAAAGAAGTTTCAGGGAGTCTTTCTCCTACAGAAGGGCCAAAAAGATGGATTTGGTCGGATATTTTGGTGAGATTTGATCAGACACGTAAGTGAATCATAGACGACGATATTACTGAATGTAAAACAACAAATGAGCCCCTGTTGCTGCTGATCAAAGGAGAGAAGACGGGATGAGGAGAGAGAGAGAGAAATAGGAAGAGGAGCGTGGATGATGAGAGTAAAGAGAGGATGGAGGGAGGAAAGGAGGAGGGCATGACAGTTTGTCTGTGAGCTGACAGGTCAAAGAGTGATAGGAAAGACTAGAAATCAAACATATTCTCCCATTAATATCAACTGCAATCTAAGAAGAAAATCATTTTGGAGAACTCGGCCTCGTTTTAATGATGTGCAGGAGTCAGAGAAGCTCCGTGAGGTGATTTATGGGGGATTTATACCACTGCAGCCTTTTCTTTCCTAACATACACACTTACACTTACACACACACACGCCACTGCCACTGATAAATTGCCTTGTAAAAAAAAAAAAAAAGGCAAAAATCAACACGTGGATGTCTCGGCTTCCGTCTGAAGGATGAAACTTTTTGCCACATCGCTGTGCCGAATGTGTGAAACTCACACGGGGATGAAACAAATCATAACAAAGGTTCCACCAGGCGGAGACGTTTCAGCCGATCAGATGATGGACTATTTTTATTATTCCCTCCCCGGAACACAAATCAGCCGCATATCACACCGAAAGATGTCACGATGGAGGACGAGACCCACGGTTTATTGTCTGACACCTCGTGGGCGGGTGGATAATTCTGTCCGCACATATGCATGAGATGATCTTAAACATAAGATCGTCTTCTTCAATAATTCATATTTCCATTCCATTTTCTGTCTGTTGGTGTCGCGTGTGATGTTACGAGGGATCTCTATCTCATCTGCTCATCTCGTATCTCTCTGCCCAAATCAGAAACAAACAGACGTCATTTTAACGGTCCAACCGATAAAACTGTGACACTGATGCAACTCCCATATAAACCAATGGCGAATTAGAGCGTTTCTACATAGTCAGGGGGAAAGTGTGCTCCGTCCCACCGTGTTATTAGTGTGGAATCCATCAGATTTCTAATTGAGTGTATTGACTGCTGCTTGGTGGTGCCTGCGGTAATGAGCTGTCTGTCCCCTGTAGCTGCTGATAAACGACCGCCGTGCTCCGGCTCGGTGGAGTCTGATTGACAGCAGGGGACTCGGGCGATGACGAGAGGATGCAGAAAAAAATGCACACGGATGACATCAATGCAAAGCCTGCAGATGCACAGGAAATGTCAAAACGATAATTCCTCTGTGGAACGATGACATCACCACCAAATGGAAGAAATGCATGTTTGAATCTAAAGTTACAATATTTACTATTAATATACTGAATGAAAAGTCACGTGATCATCATTAGTGACGTTTTCGTGCATGGACAAGATAACCCAGGTGCATAAAAACATTTTAAGAAACGGGACTGCACTTCTTCTAAAGTATGTCAATTTGTATCATAACATTGATATTTACTGAGATATGAACAGTCATTAACACGATCAGAGGTGTTCATTTATGGTTTAATCGCTGATAAAAAGGTTATTGAACACATTTACAGGCACACACCTCAGTTATTTCGAGATACTAAGTCGTACTCAGATACTCAGATACTTTGGTGGATACATGTGTTTCCTTGGTAATCTGTTGAAATCAATGACTGGTGATTCTCTCTGTGTCAATTACTGCCTGCACTGTTCAGAGCACCCAGGAAGGAAGGAAGGAGGTGGGGAAGTAAAGAAGGAAGCAAGGAAGGAAGGAAGGGTTAACAAATAAACCCATGATGGTAAAATAAATCATTGTAAAATCTCTTCTGTCTCTTCTCTAGGCTCACTGTCACTCATATGTGTATTATATGCGTATGGTATCACACACACTGTGTATTTGAACATTTCTTATCTTTGTAATACTCTTACAGCCTCATCTGTAAATTGATATATTTTACACATGTTGTAAATATCTGAGTCGATCCCGGCCTCTCACTCCTCATCAGAAGTGTTATGAATGGGTCAAACTGAGCCACCATGAAATTCATGAATCATCCTGCAAGGGCCGAGGCCGAGCCGGGATCACAGCATCCTTACAAACGCCGTACAGGAGGAGAATAGTGAGCGCAGCGGGGAGCGATGATGACTCAGGCAGACAACACAGCAACAGACTTTTACAAGGACGCCGTCTCTGCGTTTAGAGACGACGTTACTGGAAAGTGACAGCACGGCGGGCGGGACAGGGAAAGCGTTAAGGCCATCTGGATTCTCGTGAAGGAGATGCCAACTCCTGCACCGAGACTTCTATTTTCTCCTTATTCTGCTTTCACCATCAAATCTACTCGCTCACGGAGTTCAGACACCTCATTTACGGCATTTCTTTGGAAGTTACTTCTCAACGGGAATTCTAGAACTCTCTCTGTCTCTCTCTGTCTCTGTCTTTGTCCTCGACATTTCAACCTGACCTCCCCAGAGTCACATCTGTTTGTGTTGGTGCCATTTGGGACTCAAATGGTAGCGTGTGATTTAGGTTAAGACGGTCAATATGGCCGACAGTATTGACACGTGCCAGGACATCATGAAATCAATGTGTCGGATCGACCCTGACAGAGATACTCCTTCGATTGGACCTTTTTAATGAACTTTATTTACACAATGGAACTTACACGGGGTCAGTCAACAAACAATAATACAGAAAAAAGTCCACATGCGCCAGTTATTTAGTTGTATATGTAAAGATACTTCACTCTGGTACTTAAGGATGATTCAGGAGACTTTGCTCTTTAGTGGAATATAAAAATGTATACAAATTATTCTTTTTATTATTAAATATACATATCTGATGTAACATTGCACTTGACTATCTTCGTCCAAACAGGTTTTTACTGGTTATGAAATCAATTCTGAAATGATTTGCTTCCTCTTCCTTTAAATGACGTTCAAACAGAACACTACAGAGACGACTCGTGACGGTCTAACTCATGGGTGTCAAACATACATCTCACGGACCAGAAATAGCACGCCAAAGGGTCCAATCCTGCACGGTGGACGATTTTGAACAGTGTGAAAATTACAGACATCGTTGCAATTTTTCAATAAAATGCACTGCTATTCCTGAACTGTCCACTGGGGGTGCTGCTGTTGTTGAGCGCTGTGTTATGGACTTTTGGGGCCTCATTCTTGAGCGTGCAGGGCGACT
>OMNV01009393.1:97112-112713 GCA_900303265.1 Brotula barbata
AAGAAAAGATCAACGACCCAAACATTCCATGTCGCTCTGCCAAGTCCCGTCGTGCCTCGTTTTGGTCCAATGATGTCCACGTGTGTGTGTGTGTGTGTGTATGTGCTTCTGTTTGTGCTGTTTCGACAACAGAATATACATGTCAGTGTTGTGTGTGTGTGTTTGATAACAGTCTCAGGTGTGTGTGTGTGTGTGTGTGTGTGTCTGTCCAGCTGTCATTTACAGTGACTCCCTCCCACTGAGAATACCACCTGGACATTTCTGTGTGTGTGTATGTGTCTATTTGTATGAACAGGTGTGTGTGTGTGTGTGTTTGTGTAAATGTGAGTTTCATGTCAGCCAACAAGGCGATAAAACACAATTTACCCCTGGGAGCACCTAAGTGTCTATAAATAATTATTTAGAGCAAACTATCTGAAATTAATACGCGTAAATATTCTATATTTTTTCTGTTTCTGTTCTGTCAACGTTTTTTGCGATGCTGAGCTTTTTGTGCATTCCTACTGTTTTATGTTTTATATATGTATAAATATACATACAGTATATATGTGTATGTATACATATACTAACCGTATAAAACATTTATCTGCTGTTATATGAACTTATTTGGATGTTAGTGTTGAATAAAATATAAAAACTACAAAGTGTGTCTTTATGTTCTTCCCTATGTTGATTTGTGAGCTTATAAATGTGCTTTAAACTACTCAAAAGGAACTTAAGGTCATTTGTTGTCCAATAAGAACAAAATTACAGAATAATAAACTTTCACTTTTTGAACATAAGACATAACATCATTTTGGACATCATTAATAAATCGAAGGAGAAAGACAAATTTCACATTTATCTGTCCAACATTTTCATACATTTTTAGGACGCCTGTGCTTCTTCTTCTTATTCAAAGTAAAGTAAAAGCCAATTTTGATTTTATTGTGAAAAGTCCAAAGTTTCTGTATAAAATCATGCATAAGAATTTAAAATGCCTCAGCTTTTTAATCATAACTAACAGTTTTAAATGTCTTTTCTATTTGGTACACACAATAAATGGATTACTACTGCGACAAAGCTCATCGTTGTATCTTAAGTACTTTAAATAGCCCGGCGTTCTCTGCTCCAAAGTGGGCTCAATAACCCTTAATTCACCAGTGTTTAAGGGGTTAACTAATCTAAATAAACACTTATTTGATTGGGTCCCATTTTGTATCATTTTATCTTTTATATATCAGCACACGTTCATCCTGGTATAATCTCATCTGGTTTTGATATAATAAGCTCCAATGTCACCTGGTTGTAAATTCAAGTGGGCTACCGTGTTATTATCACCCATCCCTTCACAAGAAAGTAGGGCAGACAACAGCCTGTCAATCCCCTGACAACAGCAACAATATTGTGTGTGTGTGTGTGTAGAACATGCAACCATCAGCTAGCTGTGAAGCATTAATCACCTGGGAGACGACTGAGAATAACATGAGCTCATGTGCCAATAATAGACTGCTGCAGAATGTTATGGCTTTAATACTGAATTTATCATTAAATACGTGATTGATACATCATACCGTCCATTATTCTGACTCGGTTGTTCCCAGTTCCCTGCGCCTACTGGCCAGCAGCACGTGGTCAGGTTCATGCCTCCCTGCTCTCGACTGGCTAACAACTCCTGATGTAGCAGTGAGGAATGATGGAAAATAGGCAGTGCTGTGGGCCTTTTTCCAATTAAAGTGGAATTTTTCTGCATTGTGGATGTCTGGGCAGCATGTCCCAACTTGTTAGGCTGGTCGGTACGATAAAACCCAGCGGAGGTTCTGTAACCTCTCCGCCCGTAGCCAGTACACATGGGCTCTTCCAATGAAGCTCGGTGGCTCAAATGATACCCAAAAATATGACCCAGCTCTGCTGCGGCGTATAATGACTTTATGGCTGTTTATGTGGCATTTTTTTTTATCTGTGTGAACAAGTTTTGTGAAGCTCATCTTTCTCCCAAACACCTCTACACACCTCGACTGATGAATCTTCCATAGATATCCGGGATCAAAGTGTCATCTTTCCTTCACGCTTGTTTGACTTCTTTTGCTGTAACGCCCTCAAAGTAGTTCCTGTCTTCAAAGTCAGACATTGCGTGCAGACAAAATGATCGTCACCGTTGTATTATTTTAGACGATTCACAATTTGACACAAAGCCAACACTGTGGACACTATTCAGTGATAAAAGTATATATGGTCACATCTTAAAAATGTTGACTGGAACCACTAAGTAATGAGAATATATGTGCGATTCTAATATTTCATGAACAAGGAAGTCTTTTCCTAACTTTACAGGGAGACTCATGCTCGCAGTGGATGAACAAAGTGACTCATTTCTACTTCAAAAACTGCAATATCAACTCACAGAAATGTAGCTTGAATACTGGAGATTCTTCCCCAAAGCAACCGAGACATCTGGAAAGATTCAAGGTTTACAAGGTTTAGAACCCTTGAACAGCCTCATTCAGACTTATCCTCCTTTGCCTTACCTTCACGTAACACTCCTATGTTTAGATTCACATTTAACACATTCCATGTAAACCGTGTTAGACTTATTTATTTATACACAACCGTGACCAGCTGTTGGACGGAAAACACGGCACATCGCATTCTGAAATTCATCGCGTGTCG
This sequence comes from Brotula barbata, assembly GCA_900303265.1. Classification (NCBI taxonomy): domain Eukaryota; kingdom Metazoa; phylum Chordata; class Actinopteri; order Ophidiiformes; family Ophidiidae; genus Brotula; species Brotula barbata. The sequence continues at coordinate 99,762 of OMNV01009393.1, forward strand.
TCTCCTTCCCTCACTTGCCCTTCTGCACAGCGCGATCAGTGAAAAATAGCAGCCTTACGTGCTTTGATCAAAATTTAGCACCATGGTGTAAAGGCCGGGAAGTCACTCCACCAGTCTGAATGCTAGGAAATATTATCCATCCAATAAGGAGCATGGTGGCGATTGTTGTTATTCATATTTGAAATGTCTGAAGCTTCTGCAAGATTCAATGCTGTCTGAGACATTCTTCAAGGCCCAATAAAAAGGCCCTGCGCTGATCTGGATCAGATTGCAGGATCGGCACGGGCAAAGGAGGAGGCGAACCGACGGTGCTGGGATTATTACATCGTAACAGCAAACCCAACCACAACATTCAGCGATGAGGGGAGGATCTTATTCGCAAAAAAGCTCGCAGGTGAGAGGAAGAAGTGGCAGGGTGAGGGTTCAGAGCCCGTCTCCGTCTCGGTGTGCCGAATACGGCCGACGAGCGGGGGCCGGTTTTCGTGGCACCGCGGTCGAAGTGGGCACAGAGCTGCACAGGGACGATGTCGACGAGAAGGAGGAGATGCAGGAGCTTAACGTTAGATTCGCAGGATACATAGAGAAAGTCCAGGCACTGCAAAAGAGGAACGATGCTTTGAGAGCCGAACTGGCCGCACTGCAGGGCCGAAGGAAGGGACGCCCATCAGGTGTCGGAGAAGAGTACGAACTTCGGTTCAAGGATACCAGAGACCTCATTGAGACCTTGACCAATGAGAAGGGAGCAGCTGATATTGAGCGGGGATACGTGGAGGAGGAGGTCGAACTTTGGAGACTCAAGCTGGAAGAGGAGCTGGCACTCAAAGGTAGAGTTTTGTGATTCTGTATTGAACGACTACACATTAGTAACTCCTCATTATTGTTGCTTTATTTCCCTCTCTAGATGAAGCCGAGATGATCTTGAAAGAATTTCGCCACGACGTGGACAGTGCCACGCTGCAGAGAGCTGAGCTGGAGAGGCGCGTGGAGCAGCTGGTGGCTGAGATCGAGCTCCTAAAGAGGCTCCACGATGAAGAGGTGGCCGCTCTCCTGAGGCAGATTGAAGATTCTAAGGTTACAACTGAGATAGCGGGCGATCGCCCCGACCTGGCTGCCTACCTGCGTAACATGCGTGCAGAGATCGAGACGGTGGCTGCACGCAATGTCCAGGAGGCCGAGAAGTGGTACAAAGGCAAGTTTGACACCCTTAAAGGTCAGGCCAGCAAGCACGAGGACAAAATGAAGACCATGAAGTCGGAGCTCACCACTTACAGTAACCAAGTGACAGACCTGCAGAGCCAAATTGATGGGCTGAGAGCTCGGAACTCAGCACTCGAGTGGCAGCTGGAGGACATGGAGGTGGCCCACATGGACAAGGTCGCCGGCATACAGTCAGACATCACCGCGTTAGAGACCCAGCTCTGTGACACCAAACTGGAGATGTCACAACGCGTGTGCGACTACCAGGAACTGCTGCACATCAAGCTGAAGCTGGACGCGGAGATCGCCACTTACAGGAAGTTGCTGGAGCGGGAGGAGAAGAGGCTTGGAGTCTCCACTGCAGCCACAGGTTAGTGAAACTGTGTCAACCCTGAATGATCTGTAACGATGCGAAAGGTTTTCATGGATTCTTAGGCAGGGTTTCCTGGTCTTCCTACAAAGCCGACATGGAGATGACAGCATTGACTGTCAGTTTGTTCTGTTGCAGGTGTCTAAATATCATTCCAGGCTTTGGAGGTCTTGATGCTGAACATCGTCTGACATCGTTAAGAGTTGAAGAGAATTTTCGGCCATGCTTCTGCGGTCTGAGACAGTCACGCTCATAGAACTCAAAATCTCCCAAGAGCAAACACAGAACCACCACATCCTGCTAAAGTCGCAACCTCGATCGCTTTGTGGTCGACTTAAAACTGTTCCACTTAATGCTTTTAAGAAATAAAGTCATGCAATAACTTAACGTTTATGTTTGTCTGTTATTTCCTGTATGATTATTTTCCTCCATCAGTTTTCACAATCATGGATCATTAAAAGAAACTAAACTGGTTACACTTCCCGTACACTCATTCAAGAAATGAGGCAGAACATTACATTACATTCATGAATATTGTATTGTTTTAAAAATCACCAGTGGATCCACCTACATAAACATTATAGTTTAATTGATATTGCAGTTAAATGCAAAAAGGAGATTTTAAAGTGTACACAATTCTCAATTCACTTATCAGTTTTTAAAGGTTCAATAAATCCTCATGCAGTTCATATGTTTGCTAAGCTTCTGTACACAAGGTTCGCAATAGACTTAAAACTGGAATCTTGAAAAGGTTCACAATTAAGCAGCAACTTGAAATTCATGTCACTTCAGACTGACCTACTTTACCAAGTTTGACTGTAAACAAATAAATAAAAAAAGAGAGCTTTAAAAACCATTTATTATTTTAGCCACGGTTTCTATGGAGAGAAATGAGAAAGTAAACATGCATGCAGTGTCCACTTTATTTTTGGTCCACCCGTCCTCATTAGTCCTCACTGAGTTGAAATAACAATAACACATATAGTACAAAGCTCTACAAAGGTAGGATTCAATTTCGGGGATGTTCCACTGGTCTGCTTTGACTTGTTGGGGTGTATCTGATAAAGTGGTCATTGACGGCACATTCACAGATTTGTTGACTGAAAATTCAACTGACTGTCAGTCAAAATGGCTGTCACAAAACCTGCCTGTGTACTCTTCCTGACAGCTATTTGGAAATCAAGAGTGGAATATAAAATATGTCTCAGAGGGAAACCGCATTCATACTGTGTCCTTAGAAAAAGTCATTTGCAATACAAAACAGTTTCCAGTTCCACAGATTTCTACCTTGCAAAAGCTGCAGCCTCTCCTCTCCTAACCACAGCTGAAAAGGGAGCCGTCATCCTCCACAGGATCCAAATAATGGAGGGAAGAGATGAAGATCGAAAATTTGAGACTTCACTTCCTCTTCCTCTTTTTCAGGGCTTTCCACTCGCCCTCCTGGGTGGCTAAACTTCCAAACAAGTCCTTCACTTTCCTCTTTCTCTCCGTATCCCTGAAAGAAAGTGTGTGTGAATAAAGTTATAGAGGACACGTCTGAGCCATCAAACACATCAGTGTGAACAGTGGTTGTTGTACAGACCTGAGCATGACCTCATTCAGCTTCTCTCTGGCCAGGAAGCGCGAGTCCTTCCGGACCTCCCTCAAAGCCCCCTTGAACTCCTTCTTGTACTTGTGCTTCAAACGTTCCCTCTCTCGCTCCTCTCTGGTGCTGCCACGCTTCTTTCCGTAGTCCAACCTGAGATATTAAGGATATTTTAAGACAATTCACCGTAGTCATTGTTATCTCCTCCTAATCTGATGATGATCACAACTTACACTTCAACAATCTTTGGTGTCAGCAGCTTCAGAGGAATTGGCTTCTTCTTCTCAAAAGCCAACCTACAGTGTATGGCAGGAGTACTGTTGATGGTCTCCAGGATCTCACTGTGAAGCTCCTGGGACACAAATAAACACAACAACGAGTTTCCATGAGAGAGACACAACAAACAGGGAAAGCAGGGCGAAAAGAGTTTGTTGCTATGTTGCTGCTCTATGCAACTCCATCCCATGAGGGTCAATACCAGGTGACTGTTAGAAACCATTTATGGCACCAACCTGTAAAAGCGCTGGGAATGTTTGGGCTGAGAGATGTTTTGAAAGCAGAGTTCTGATTGGCTGGAAGATGTGTGTGAAGGACGTGAGGTCTCTGTAGAGAAGGCAGGCCCGTTTCACCAGGTCCAGGCAGGTGGACACACACATCAGCCTGTGGAGGGACACAGAAATATTCCACATGTAAATGAAACACAACTCTCACATGGTTAGGAAATTAAGATGGAGAGGGAATTCGGCACGTTCAGCCCAGTTTCACAAGTACACATTTTCGTGGCGATCATTGCCAAATAATGGGTGGCGAGATGAGTAAAGGGGACGGCGTGTTCAAATCGACGCCGACGAGGATGAGGAGATGGTAATGTTAATCTGACTCACTCCACTTGGGTAGGGTCCTGTGGGCAACCAAAGCAAATCTAACGCAGCAGTCAAACTATGTTCACCTCTAATATATAAAATTAAGGAAAGATCTTCTGACCCCTTAGCAGAAATACAAAATATAATTGAGGTAGCATTAGTGTAATGGCGTAATTTGTAACTTGGATGGCTACGAGAAAGAAGTGAGGTTTTTTATATAAAGTAGGACTTTCGACGTGATTAAGTCAAGACCACCTCCTTTCTGGTGTGATGTCATGAATCAGCTTGCAGTAGCAAACTTTCTGTCCCTCCAGCACTGTAAATTTCCCGTTTTGATGACATTTGGAATCACTTGGAATGTGTTTTTGTGTGTGTATCCAAACATATTTGAACACAACATCGTAAAGTCTGAGAGTTCAACTTCCTGTCATGCAGGGTCATGCAGCAGCCAAGTCTCTTCACACACAGCTGCTGGTGAGCATCTTCCAATATAACATCTGAGGGAATGTGGAAATTAAAATATGACGCTGAGCACCGCTGGGTGAGGAGTGGGAGTCACATGTGGAGCAGTGTTCGTAACAGTGAAGACGGGCATGAATGTGAGTAGGCTTCCGTCTGAGTCACTCTGTATTAACTGTCCACAAATCAAATTAATTAATTACTGCTGGAAATGAATCAGATGAATTGTTAGAGTCTCAATGATCACAGACTGTAACATGAACGCCATTGTAGCAATGAAATCAAACACAGCTGAGTGTTTTGAGCATGCAATGTGTCTTATTTTAGTACAAATGAAAAACTATCATACAAATTGCACACAGCCGTGGGTTTGCTGAAGCCTGTTTTGCAGCGCTTTGTGTTGTTTTTTCCTGCTAAAGCTTTGCTTCATGCCCACACACACCAGCTGCTGTGTGAAAAGCGTGCTGGCCACTCGACAGAATTGCAGGAGATCTATCAACACTCTGCCAAACGGCCTGCACAGGTAAACAGGGCATGAGATGGCTTAGCTAGATTTTTAGGCAAATATTTACGCAGGTGAAAACTTAAGAAACTTTATGACTGAAGTGACCAGTTGGCATAGCGTCATATGACCCTGATGCTACCAAAATACCAAAGTCAGTTCTCCTCAATAAGACTTGAGTATATATACACACATATATATACATATACGCACATATATAGTGTGTATTTATGTGTCTGTTTTTCCTCCAGTTACTATGCAAAAGGAAATGTGGCTAATTAGCTAAATAATATAATGAAAAGTACTCCCTCCCATTTCATCTATTCCTGCCGAGCTCACACGGTTTTCTCACTTCATCTCCCCCTCTGTCTACCAACTGTGCCTGCTATTGTCCATCACGAGGCAAGTGTTAGCTGTTGTTATTACATGGTACTACTGAACACTAAAAGATGACAAAGAACACTGAAATCTTGTGTTTTGCCTCTCAAGGGATCAGGCAAATGTTCACAGATTTGGAGATTGATTTGGGGAACTGATTGATTTGGGGAACTGATTGACTTGGGGAACTGATTGATTAGGGGAACTGATTGATTAGGGGAACTGATTGATTTGGGGAACTGATTGACTTGGGGAACTGATTGATTTGGCTTTCGTTGAAAAATGAGATGGGAGCAATAAATGGTTACTGGCGGACATTCTAAATTATTTATTGCTCCCAGACGCCCCATTTTCTGTCCAGGTGAATTTGACATTGATTGTACCTGTGGTGGTCTCTCTGGACATCATTTTTTAGTTCCAGTTGTTGGGTAGAAGAGATCGACAGGCTTTTCTTGCTCCAGCTCTTGCAGGACTCCACGTCTGACAACAGCAGCAGGTCACAATGCTTACCCGAAGGCCTAAAGGGCGTCACCACTGAGTAACCTGCGATATGAGATCACAGCGTGTGAGTTACATTTAACCTGATAGAATGTATTGCTATGACGAGCTGATTAAACACTGACAATTCTACAAAGAAAAGACACTAGAATATAAATCGATATAATTACAGTCTTTGGTTTTCCTTCCTGTTTTTCCTCAATGTGTTTCTGCCATGATAATTGGCAACAGATTTTTCTTACAGTTTTAATTTTGACTTATTATCTTGTTATAGAATGTGTGCAAACTTTAGCCAACTATTAACAGAAGAGCTTTATCAGATTTTTTTTTCCTTCATGTGATTAACCAAGGTGAGATGCTCAAGTAAACAAAACATGTAGTTTAGCATGTGTATCCTGTGTTGCAGCACAGGAGCGTTCATGCTGCGTCCACACCTTTTGCTACACTCATTGACGCTTTTCATTTCATTGCAGCGTCCTTCATATGCACATTCTGTTAGCAATTACTGTGATTACAATAAAAAATGTGATACACTATTCAATCCTCGGGCTAACCACTGGTGACTGGTGGTTGTTGAAATTTACAAACTGCTTTTATAAAACGCTCAACACATAATAATTGTTAAGTTCCAGCCATTTTTTCTTCATCCTCCATGATACAAAACGTGGTTTTGTATAAATGCCCACACTGAATTTCTGTACGCTACTCATCCTGCTACACAAAACAAACTTGGTCAACATTTATTTAGAAGTGCCATGTGTAGTGAGATGCAAGTGTGCAGCCACCTAGTGATGTCTTGTCCGGCACTGCCAGGTGCAAGGTTCCAACCAGGAAGTTGATGAGTTCGGGCAGGAAGCGCTTTGAAAAGGAGACATACTCTACTGCAAGGCAGCACAGCACCAAACCTGACGTCACGTCCTTCAATGACCTCACGGGACACTATTTACACAGACAGACACACACACACACACACACACAGACGCATATGGCCTTGGTTATGAAAAACAAATATTCATTCATAACATTCATGTTTTTGTGGGACTTAAATAAAACAATCATCTATATTTAGATGTCATCTGAACAGAAAGAACTGAATGTGAAAACAAAAAAAACAGTGACCTCATAGGACGGACATGGGCTGAGTTCAAGCACAATATGGGATGGTAGACACCAGTTAGATGTTCCAAAGCAAAACTAATGCACACATACTTCCAGAGGTAATCGGGAATGCAACGTAGCCAACAATAACCGCAGAGGTGAGCACAGAAACGCAGAGAAGAGTGAGTACCTTGGTCAGAGCCTGGCTGATGTACAGCAGGGCTGGAGTGGTAACTGGATGTCTGAAGTCTGACGTAGGGAACAGCAAGGCCGTCACCTTCAGATAAATGAGCTGAAAACACATAACCAAACACACATTTATTGAGAATAAAGAGGAAAGAGAATGTATCATGCTATATCACCATCTCACCATTTCGCTCGTGTTAAAAAAGGTTTAATTTATGTACTGTTTACATTCGTCACAGCAATACATCCATACCATGTCTAGTGTTGGGAAGGCAGTATGTCCTTTGACCTCAAGCTCCTCCTCCATGCTATGTGCAGCGTCTGCGATGGTGCTCTGCATGGCTTTACAGGCTGCATCCGGAAACATCTGACACAGTGCATACAACTCTCTGGTCAAGAGAAAGAGTGCGAGAGAAATCAAGGTACAGGGATGAAGATGCGGGTTGAACAGGAGGACAAACAATGCAGATCAGGAGGCAACATGTTTGGATACAGGCTGAAAGAACTCACGGTATGAGTTTATCAATGGTGGTGAGTTCAGGTGGACTCCGGGTGGCCAGTTCTCCTACATACTCCAACAGGAACCCAAAAAGTTTCTGAAACAAATACAGATAGTTGCTCATAGTTTAATGTTTCATGCCAATCTTTCATTTATGATAAGCAGGCAACGAGGACTCATAAAAGCACAGTGGAAACATATATTTTTTTATTAACTGCTCCATGTGATACCTGCAGTTTGAGCTTGTTCCCTACAGCCAGACTAGGATGGTTGCATTTCTGAGTCCTGGCTACAATGAGGCGCTGGTTATCTGAGGAGTGACCTTGGAGCAAATCCTTCAGGTCATCGTAGCTCTCTGGCGCTGAAATGGAAAAAAAAACAATATCTAATATAAGAAAATCAGACTGATTCTGTCTAAGTTTAGGCTTATATACTTACCTTAAATACAATGTCTCTCATTCTGATACTAAAAACAATGTTTCTAGGAAAAATCCCATATGATCTTCATTTGAATTTTATGATCATCTCAGCCTTAAAAATGTATGGTGGTGAAGGAGTGAATAAAATGCATTTATCTTTCATATGTAATTTCCATTAATATTTTTTTAGTAGTCCATTATAACTGATTGTGACTGACATTCAGCACTACTACATTTATTTTCTGTGTATTTATTTTTCGAGCCAGCTCTTAAAAGTATAATCTGTAACTACAGACCATCTACTGCTAAACATATCTGTATTTTGTACCTTCACAATTTAGTATGTCATTCTAATAATGCAAGTCCTGAATCCCACTGGAAGTCTTTATGGATGAAACCATTTACCTTTAAACGTGTATGGTAGTTCTGCTTTGGCAGCCTCCTGCTGGGCCTTCATCTCCTCTTTGCTCAGACTCTTCTTTGGTTTGGCATCAGGCTCTTTTCTCTCCTCTACTTCTTCTTCCTTCTCCTCCTCCTCCCCTTCACTCTCTTGCTCCGAGTCCAGGTCTGAGTGACTGTCTTCTTCCTCACTGCCATCCTCTTCTTCCCCCCCACCACCCTCCTCTTGTTCTTCCTCTTCATCATCCTCCTCTGCTTCTGAATCTTCCTCATGGCCACTTTCTCCATCATCATCATCATCATCATCATCATCATCCTCACTGTCGTTCTCCTCGGTTCCCTCATCGATGTTCCATTTTCCATCCTGGAGATGGAAAACAAATGCTCAATGTGGACATTGTTTAAATAAAATATTAAAGGATGGAAACGAATAAAACATTGTGCTGTGTTTCCTCCAACCTGGTAGCTCAGGGTCTTTTTGTCCTCCTTATCCAGGATGAAGCCATCATTGAGGTCATCAGCAGACAAGTGGGTCCGAGACTGTCCACTGTCCTCACCTCCTACGTCTCCCATCATCCTCCTCAGACGATCAGCCTGAAGATGATAACTGCTTAGTAACAATTCAAAACCAAGAGGAAAATTACAATAAAGCCTGACTGTGTGAAAGAGTACAAACCTCTAGTTTCTGCAGCTTCTCCCTCTCTTCCCTCGCAAGTTCCTCTGGGGTTTTCATCTTCTCCGAGGGCTGTGCCTTCATCTCGAAACCCAGCTCCCTGACCCTCATGTCATACTCCTCCAACTGAAGCAAAAACAGATATCAGCATTCATCACTGAATCAAAGTAAGCAAGCCCCTACAAGAATGCACTTATTTTAATTATCTTTGTTGCTCTCATTATTTTGACAAGTATAGATCAAGTCTTCATTCACTGGTTCACCTCCACAGACAATACCTTGGGTTTCTCCTCCTCTGTGTCAGCACGCTCAGCTCTGGGCACCTTTTTCACCATCAGGGCCTGGATGCTCTTCCACTCCTGGTCCAGTTTATCTGTCAGCTCTTGTGCCTCCTCTCTCTGAACCTGCCGTTCTCGCTGTGGATGACATATATTTAAAACAACTGAACAACAAACAACACAGCTCAACACTCTAGTTTTCCATCATGAATAGCCAAAATCATTCATAGAAAATACACACAGTAATTGTATACATGCCCAAAGTCAGACAAAGAAGTGTTTCTTTGACCTGATTTGAACTTTTGGCTCACCTTCTCCTGCTTGGACTTCTGGATGAGCTCCTCAATAAGCTCCTGTCTGGATTTGGCTCTCTGGCTGCCTTCCTCCTGGTTCTCCCCTGAGGTTTTCTTTCTGAGAAGGCCCCCGCCACCACCGAAGTGAGAGGCAGTGAGCTCAGCTAAGGGAGACAGAGAAACTCTTAGTTAACACCACATACCTAAAAGGTTCACATTTTCTGTTAATTATTCCTAAATATCGCATCTAAAGAAATTTTAAGGTACAAACTCAGAACATTGCTCATAAATAAAAGGGGAGTGGAATATGAATTTGCTTTACAGATGAATTATCTTTCCATAACATTGCACTCACCCGATAAAAGACCTTTCTCCTCGGCTTCATTGTCACTGTCCACCATATCATTGAACTTCTCCATTTCAGCTAACGACTGGCCATAATGAGTTAGCTCCTCTTCCTCGTTGAGGTTGTACACATCCTTCTTTTCATGGACACGCTGATAAATGTAGCAAAGATTATAGAGGATAAGGCTTGAAGGGCATGTGTGTGGTGTTTAAGTATCAACTAAAATAAGAGATTTTTAAAAAATCCTTTGAGACGTTGGGATTAAATCTCTTTGATTAATGAATTATTTGATTTGATACATTAAATGAACTGCAAGCCCAATGAGAAAAACCAAAAAACAACTTGCTTCTTGAGTGTTTTTTAAGCAGATGCATTAAGATCACTGACCTGCCTCTCCAAGGTGAACCTCTGCAGTATTTTATCTTCCGGTGCCATCTTGGCATCGTATTCTCCGAAACGTTTATCGATGAATTTGCTGGATTTGTTCTTCTGTTTGTATTCCTTCAGGAGGGTCTCTTTTCTCTGCAAATCAAATAAAAAAATTTTTTGTCCAGTCTTTCTCATGCAAACACACAAGTCTTCATCTAGTGCCAACAGCAAGATTGGTTTCAATTGGCTGAAAATGTGCTCAACAGGTTTATTTATTTTTTAATTTTCTCTTTATTTGAAAATTATATTCTTCTTCCCTGAATGTTAAAGCACCCATATTATTCAAAATCCTTTTTCTTTCTACACGTGCATCTTGTGTGTACCAACACAGAACACGTGAAATGACTGAACCTATATTGAAACTTGGTGGAAGATTCAGTGCCACGGAGGTGGTTTTGCATTAAAAATATGGATTACATTAATTTCAGATGGTCCCTTTCGGCAGCAGCGACTTAGACAACCAATCAAAGTGCCATAAAAAGCCGAACCAATAGCTCGCTCTCAAGAATGACAGACTGCGGCAGGGAGCTGAAAACACACTGCAAAAGCTACGTTTCTGACTTCTTTGCCAACAAGCTATGCAAACTCTCTTTACAGACGAATCATTTAATAGCAGCTGTGTTAAATCACCACCTGCACCTACATCGCATCTCTGGACTTACTGCTTTATTCTGTTCAATATCATTAGCAGCATTAGCATTAGCAAAGCAGCAACTTGTGCTCAAGTAGCTCATTGCATTTGTCAGTATTCTTTGACAATGGGCCAAGTAGCCTACACCACTGACATGTGATGACGTGTTAACTTTACACTTAATAAAATAGTCCTGAGGTAATATGAAACATACATTTGTAGTGATCTTACCTTGTTGATGGCTTTGGATCGGGACACACCTGGCAAACCCACATCATGCTTTGTCTTCCTACCCAACACATCAAACTTCTTCCTATTGATTTTCACTTCGAAAGGGTTGTTCTTGATCTCATTGGAGGTTTTGGTTTTGCGGACCTTGTCAGCAAGGCTCTTCTTTTTAGGAGCCTTCCCCATCTGCAACACAACACACTCGTGCGTTTATATTAGAGTAAACTGGAACTTTAGCGCATAATCGTTGAAGAGCTACGCATTTCAATCTAACACTACACTTTTAATGGGTTCAGTTGCGTCTGTTGGTTTGTTATTTTAACAGCTATAATGGTCTCAAGTTACATTTCTTCGGTTGACATTAACTTGCTCAGTGTTCCTGACTTAGATTAGCTTAGCATCATGCTATCAGCCAGTAACAGATTGTAAACAAACGAATATTATCTCACACCGGAAGTCTTTACCTTTTAACCGTATGGCGAGTTGATTATTTGTTAAAAATGACACGAAGCATCAAACAATAAGACAGTGCCAATATTAGAATTAACGAATATCAACTGCTTCTTTTCCTGCACACGTTTTTCCACTGTGGATCTCCATCTATCCAGCACGCGCTGACGGGGGTCAAAGAGTTCCAACAGCAACTTCCGATTTGAGTTGCCTGCAGCGCCTCACTGTGGGCGGAGCTGGTACTTCACGGTTTGAACAGTCAGAGAAGAGACGCTGCTCGGCCCCTGGAGGCGCTGCTCAGCCACATACACGCAGTAACCAAATAATGATGCATCTAATCATCTCCACAGAATTATGGGGTCAAAGTTTTGTTGCATATCTGCTCCAATATTCCCTGCTGTCCACATTTTTGTGATGTGAAAGTATCAGCATTCTGATAAATTTCTAACGGTCCACAGACCAACAGCCATCTTGTTTAGCTTTTTTGACAGTATGAATCCAAATCCCTAAGCCTAACTCTAACCCTAACTCTAACCCTAACCCTAACCCTATCCTTAACCTTAACCCTAACCCTAACCCTAACCCTAACTTTAACTCTAACCCTAACCCTAACCCTAACCCTAACTAACTCTAACCCTAACCCTAACTTTAACTCTAACCCTAACCCTATCCTTAACCTTAATCCTAACCCTAAATTCTAACCCTAACTCTAACCCTAACCCTAACCTTAACCCTATCCCTAACCCTAACCCTAACTAACTCTAACCCTAACCCTAACTTTAACTCTAACCCTAACCCTATCCTTAACCTTAATCCTAACCCTAAATTCTAACCCTAACTCTAACCCTAACCCTAACCTTAACCCAACCCTATCCTTAACCCTAACCCTAATTCTAAACCTAACCCTAACCCTAACCCTAACCCTAACCCTAACTCTAAACCTTACCCTAACCCTATCTTTAACCCTAACCCTAATTCTAAACCTAACCCTTACCCTAATTCTAACCCTAACCCTAACCCTAAATCTAACCCTAACTCTAATGCTATCCTTAACCATAACGCTAACCCTAATTCTAAACCTAACTCTAACACTAACCCTAATTCTAAACCTAATTCTAACCCTAACCCTAACTCTAACCCTAAACCTAATCCTATCCTTAAACCTAAACCT
>OMNV01009394.1:0-21048 GCA_900303265.1 Brotula barbata
GTTCATTCGCTCTCTCTCTCTCTCTCTCGTTCGGTCTCTCTCCTTCTCGCTCGTTCGCTCTCGCTCGCTCTCTCTGTCTCGCTCTCTTTCTCTCTCTCTCTCGCTCTCCTCTCGTTCTCGTTCGCTCTCGCTCGTCCTCTCGTTCTCGTTCGCTCTCGCTCGTCCTCGTCCGCGCTCGCTCTCTCTCGCGCTCGTCCTCTCGTGCTCGTTCGGTCTCTCTCCTTCGCTCTCGCTCGTTCGTTTGCTCTCGTTCGCTCTCTCTCCTTCTCGTTCGTTCTCGCTCGCTCTCTCTCGTTCGCTCTCTTTCGCTCTCGTTCATTCGCTCTCCCGCTCTCTCTCGTTCGCTCTCCCGCTCTCTCTCGTTCGCTCGCTCTCTTTCGCTCTCGTTCATTCGCTCTCCCACTCGCGCTCGTTCGCTCTCTCTCCTTCTCGTTCGCTCTCGCTCTCTCTCCTTCTCGTTCGCTCTCGCTCTCTCTCGTTCGCTCTCGTTCTCGCTCTCTCGTTCTCGTTCGCTCTCGCTCTCTCGTTCTCGTTCGTTCGCTCGCTCTCTCGTTCTCGTTCGCTCTTGTGCTCGTTCGCTCTCGCTTGCTCGCTCTGGTTCGCTCTCGCTCTCGTTCGCTCGCTCGCTCTCGTTCGCGCTCTCTCTCTCGCTCGCTCTCGTTCGTTCTCTCAGTCTCGCTCTCTCTTTCGCTCTCATTCGTTCGCTCGCTCTGGTTTGCTCTCTCTCTCTCGTTCGCTCTCGCTCAGTCTCGCTCTCTCTGGTTCGCTCTCTCTCGTTCGGTCTCTCTCTTTCTCGTTCGCTCTCGCTCTCTCTCGTGCTCGTTCGGTCTCTCTCCTTCTCGCTCGCTCGCTCTCTCGTTCGCTCGCTCGCTCTGACTCTCGTTCGCTCTCGCTCGTCCGTTCGCTCTCGCTCGTTCGCGTTCGCTCGCTCTCTTTCCTTCTCGTTCGCTCTTGCTCTCTCTCATTCGCGCTCGCTCTCTCTCGTGCTCTCTCGTTCGCTCTCTCTCTCATTCCCTCGCTCTCTCGTTCCCTCTCTCAGATCCATGCTCTCCGACTGATTTGAATAAAGTTTAGCTTTATGTTACAAATACAGCAGCTTCCTGGTGTTTTCCTTTCATCATGTTGGCCGTCTGTTCAGCAGCTGCTGCTTTTAAAACCAACATCCATATTCAAACGGTCACAGAGGGAAAAAGTTCAGCCACAGAGCCGAGTGGAGGTGGAAAAAGGACTGGAATCCTTAAAACTGAAATAAAAGCCCTCCATCATACAGTCATTAAAGCTCTGCATTACTTCAAAAAGAAAAGCTCGGTAGGAATGGACGATTCAACAAAATCAAACCCAATCACATTCGTAAATATCAGGTGTCCGACCCCAAAATTTCACCCCGTTAACACCCGATGAGGTAGTTTGATGGGGATTCACAATATTTCTATTAGTTGATCAAGTTGTAGCAACGTTATAATAATCATCGTTTTTCAGTGAAGCAGAAGTTCAGAACTTACAGTGAACGTTGGTGAACTTGTACCCGTGAGTAACGTCTCTGTCCCTCGTGTCTGTTCGGCATAGGTAATAACCTCAGTAAAGGCCCTCCACTTTGTATGGTAATGAGGAGAGATTGAAAAGAACAAATTACTCCGACGATCGGAGGCAGCGCCCCGCGATTCCACGTAACCAATCAATCGGAGTCAGCGAGGTCAAAGATAAACTAGGAATCATGGCGTACAGCTCAACGGGGGGTTTTTTCAGGACGACAGAACATTTTGCTTCCCATCACTCCCGTCCGTTCTACAGGATCTGTCGCTCCGCTGTGACACGTTTTGAGTTGTCAATAGCAAGAAGTGCTGAGAGGACGTGGTGTAAACAGGGCTGCCAATGAGTCATAAAATACAAACCACAGAGACTTCTCATGGCACAATGACAACAATGAGACACACCGTCACACAGCTGCATCCGATCGGCAGGACCGGCCTTTCAAAGAAACGGGGGTTTTCAACCGGTGGTCCGTGACAATGCCAGGGGCAGCCAAAATAGTAAATAATCAAATCTATCTAAGTCAAATTTTCCACCTTCATCTCAGTTATATCTGAAGAACAAGTACAGGACTAGACTGGAGACAGGATAATACATGAGCCTGTCCTCGTCCACCACTGGACTGACAAGAAGAGACAGAACGCCCAGAAATCTGACATAGTTAGAAAAAACCTCGTCTCATCAGAGGTTCACAGGTCGATCCTGAGTCAAGAAGGAAGGATGTCCCTCGACCAACATAGGTTGAAAACCCTGCCACTGACAGTCAGATGAGTCAAATGTTAACACTGACTGGTGAAATCATATAAAAAACTATTGGACCGCCACAATTTACTAAAGAAGGGGAATGAGAGAATGAAGTTGGAACACTGGAAACAGGATCCTGGCTGTGCCCTCCCGTTTTATCAGCACAGGTCGTCACCTCTCCTGTTACGTATAATATGAACATCCAGAACTATTCACTGATCATATTTATCTACAGAGGACGAATACAGCACCAAACAAGGCTGGGTTTAAAACCAAAGGTTCTGGGAAAACCAGAGGCCGTTTGGAATTTAAAAAGATCAATTGGAACTTTACTCATCGGGACCTTGTTATATATAGTTACTTATAGTTACTCTGGAATGCCATCTGAAGTTGTGTACAAAACGCAGCGACTTACTGAAGGAGGCAGCGGCTCTTTGCTGTCGACGTACGCCATGACGCTACGTGACCTGGCTCTCCCTCTGCTGAGCCGGAGTGGAGGACAGGTCGCTGGTACACTGACCAGGAAAGACAGGAGAGAGACAATTTTAAACCAAACGTCAGCTGCTTGTAGCATCTTCAACATCCACTCATATTCTGTTGTTATTATTCATAATATTTGTCCTGAGTGTATGTTCTTCCTCACAAGACAACTAAAGGGGAAATTAACCTAATCTGAATACTCAGCCTCGTGCATTTTGTAAAACTCCATCATCTCCTTCATCCATCTACTTCCACCTCCAGGTTGGCGTCAGCGGAGCCATCGCCCCCTCTCGTTACAGGGGGGAGGGGCTTCCCGGGATAGCCTCATTGGTTGTGTAAATTCCTAGAAGGTTTGATTGTTTGACGATTTATTGGACCTCACCTTTAACACAACGTGTCCTGTGCGTGCAGACGTCGACGAGTTGGACGCCGATCTGTTCCGCCTGGCCTCGCTGGGTTTCGCCGGCTGTCTGTCAGCGATTCGCTTCAACTCCGTCAGCCCCTTGAAAGCCGCTCTGCTCCACCCCGACAGCCGGGTAATCGTCAGCGGCTCATTGGTTCAGTCCAGCTGCGGTTCCTCCTCCTCTCCTGCCGATCCCTACGCAGCAGAAACAACACACTCCTTATCAGGTACGCCAGCGGACTCGGCCGCCACCGTTACGGTCCGTACATCATTGATATCACTCGGCCTCCTGAGGGGTGAATGTGTTCAAAGTCAGCTTGAAGGCCCTTCATCAGACCTTTAATGGCTTCAATACGTACGTAGACTTTCCCCCGTGGTGAGCAGCGACAGACGAGACCGGTCCTGTATCTGTAGTAAAGTCCTGTGAGACGTTCGCTGAGCCCCGATGGCTCTGACTGATGGGACTCACGCCGACTCCCAAACTACAACGTTCTCCGTCTGTTATTAGACGTCTCGCCCGTTTCATCTCTGCTCGTCTCTCTTTTTTCCGCTCCTTTCTCCTTTTCGACTCCGCTGAATCTGATTGTCACTTTTGTTTGTGTAATTGTCATCACACACAATTCAAGACTTGGACTGGAGGTAAATTATGCAACAAACAGTCCAAAGCTACAGAGGAAAATTACAGAGTAGAAAAAAATTGGAAAATCTTTGGAGCTGTTCTTAACTCAATCACAACATGAGCAAATATAACTAATACTTTAAATACTTCATAAAACTTTTGGATAGCCAGTCTGTGACGGGGGGGAAGTGGTTTTGAGTGTCTCTTTGAGACTATGTCCATGCTAAGCCGGATGAGCGTCCAAATGTTATTTTCCATCCACACCAGCCTTTTCACAGCATTTTAGAAAATTCACCGTCCACACAGAAACACTAACATGTCTACAGTGGGCATGCACAGTGATCCTGAGACAGGAAGTGAACAGGTCTACAACATTTCTGCTTCACATGTCTCCTCCGGTTTAATCCGACTTGAATATAAATCTCGGCTTTCCTCTGGAATCCTGCATGGATTTTACACTAAACTGTTTTCAACACCAAAAATGTCATGAAACTTTTGTACCAGGTCTCCACACACTGTTATTGGTTCTGGACAAATCCTGGATGACATGAAATTCATGTCAGCCTTTTCTAATCCCACTCTTTTCCAGGCTTTCTGG
Organism: Brotula barbata; assembly: GCA_900303265.1. Taxonomy (NCBI): domain Eukaryota; kingdom Metazoa; phylum Chordata; class Actinopteri; order Ophidiiformes; family Ophidiidae; genus Brotula; species Brotula barbata. Next base: position 4,375 of record OMNV01009394.1, read on the forward strand.
ATGTATCCACTGTTTCTGTTGGACGAGTACAAATAAATCTGGTGTGCGTCCTCGCTCTGTGAAAGTCTGTCTGTGTCCCTGGACTCAGTAGCTTTGATCCCTGTCACACTCACAGAGAGCAGATACGTCACTCTGACTGGCTGATTGTCTCCTTTACTTGCATCATTGAAAGTGTTTCCATCATTCTGACTAACTCCCGATCGATGCTTTCAGTTAGCGAGTATGACGACGGAGCGCCGCCTTACGATTCTAGACAACTCTGTGCTCATAAAGGGAGTCATATTTTTTACACTTACACACCGGATTAGTGTTTTACCCAGAGGGCCCCCACAGCACACAGGCTCAAACAAACTATGAAACCCCATTAGTGACAACGTCTCTCTGTCTCTCTGTTGACAGACCAGCCCGGCTCCGTGGGTCCAGGTCAGCCTTTAGTCAACGCCATCAGGAGCGACTCAGCTCTAATTGGAGGTAAACAATTCGGCAGGATTGCGAAGAATTAATTAGAATGTCTGCTGAAGATACCGGTGGGAAACGCATGCTGAGTCGGATAGATTACAGGAAACGGCCACGTGTGAAGTGGGAAGAAAAGACGTCCTGCACAGATCAACCTCAACAAGCCAATGAGAGACGAGAGTGTGAAGAGTTATTTTTGTATGAATGGCCGTTTTTTAAAGCCCCATTAAATTGTCTCAGATTAACCCAGATGACTCATCGATTTAAAGTGGGCTTGGATACAACTACTACAAAATTATTACAGAGCAGTAAAATACAAGGGATGGCTGTTAAGGCTACGTTTACACACAGACACACACACACACACCGTATCTGTCTAAGAAACAAGATGAAACAAGACTGCGTTCATAAGCAGTTTAAGCTACTGGAGCAGATCCATCCGACTCCACTCCCCCCTCCCCTCACTGAAAGACTGGCCCGTCCCAAACCTGCAAGACACACTCAGAGATCACATCCACAATCTGGAAATGAGCGAGTTAAAGTTAGAGATAAAAAAAAGGGAAAAAGCCACCTATCTACCCCTGAACATCTCAGTAAAATATCAGACTAGTCAACAAGGAGGGCAGAATACTCAATTACATGAATGCAGCACAGACATTCAACCTTCCATCACTGTCTACTGGGGAAAAAAAACACAAAATAGGACAACTTCAAAAGTTCATTGAAGAATTGACAACTGAACAGAATCTTTAAAAAAAAATCAAAGAATGAGGTCATCTCACTGTGAATCTGAAAGATGATCTCTGATGTCTCTTTTTTGTGCTCTTTAGGGATAATAGCGGTGGTGATCTTTGCCGCCGTGACGGCATTGGCAGTAATGGTCAGATTCGTCTGCAGGAGGAAAGAAACGTACCGGAACCAGGAGGTGAAAGACGACCACGCCGAGGACGGTCCCGAGTTCCCCTTCAGTTCGCAGGCCGACTCCCAGAGCGCCCCCTGTGAGAACCAAAAGGAGTATTTCATTTAGCAGGAGCTCCCGCCACAGACGTGCTGATCCACGTGACGTACGCAGGGACTTAGAAGAGAATTAAAAAGCGGAGAATTCCTTTTGTACATAACGGACACGCGGCACAAACTTAACGTTTTACGGTGATGATTTACATTGATGTAAATATTGAATAATGTATTGTAAATGGTGATTTGTGTCATAAACAGTGTTGCTATGTTATTTCTCTGCCATATTGAAATGTTCCGTGATACATGTGATACAAGTATCGATACAATGAGTTCAAGGTTAAGAATGACTTTTGGAGTAGATTTATATGCACTTTTCTACCATGAGTTTGAAAGATGTCTAGAAGTGATTGGCGGATGATGTGTGTGACTCATATGGACATAAGAGCTCAACTGAACCCTGCAAACTAAAATAGGTCTGTGACAGCTGAACCCAATCTCAACGCTCATATAGGAAATGATGAACAACTTCCCTCTTTGTCACCAAACTTTATGTTGCTGTGTTTTTTCTTTACGAGAACAATAAAAGCTTTACAATCGTACAAGATTTTACTTTTATTTACCACCTGCCGTGATCTTGCCGAGCGTTTGTTTTTGTTGAGCTAACCTGTTGGTCTGACACAAGGGGAAACGGGACGAATCACATCTAAGGTTCAGACTCTCACCAAAGCTTCAGGTTTGGATGGCGTAATGCAGCTTCCTGCTTTATTGTACGGAGAAGCTGCGTTGATGGTAAAATTAACAACACACATTATAATATGAACAAATGTGTGTTTTGGCGCTCTTCACTGCTTTGGATGAATCTAACCGTGGCGATCCTGCGGTTGATATTGAGCTCAGGAAAGCGTTTGCGTCTGCTGTTCTGATCGCCCTGCGTCTGCTCGCTCTCTATTAAATTCCCTCTGGCACATAGGATGCTATTTGTTTTCCCTTTCTTTGGTAGTTTGTATGTGCACCAACAACCAAAGTGGCTAAATGGACAAACAGCATCACCGGTACAACCGTCTGTCAATCTTCATCGATGAAGAAGATGCTGAGGAAGAAGGAACAATCAACCAATCAATGGTTTCTCCCACTACAGATCTGTACGCATTCACAGAATGAGCGATCCCGAAGGTCACATCAGAGCCCTGCAGCTTAACGTTTACAGGGAAGCTAGAATTCATTCGACTTCAATGTGGGCCACATTTCATCGATATTTTTTCACACATGTAGTTTAACTGGTTACAGACAGATTTGAAATCTTTAAATTTTGTTGGTTGGGCCTTTACGCGTTGGCCAATAATTCTTGAACTGTGAATCATTGCAGTGATCATGAGCAAGTCAATTACTTCATCACTGAGAGTCTTTGAATAAAATTTTGGCCTGAAAATATAACCACTGAAACGTTTGGCTTTACTCAGACAAGGTTCAGTCCTTACGTGTACCAGGATGAGAGTAACAGGATTCTGTCATTTCGTGAATATGAGGAGAGTCAGTCAGCTCCTGTAGGTATGGAGATTTGTGAAATTCGATTATAAGGTGTTCACATGCCTGAATAAATGAATCCTGATCACATAAGGGCCTGCTGCTGGTTAAAGCTCCTGGGTTAAGCCGGCACCTGAGATGATCCGACTGCTTTTTAATGACACGACTGCTCCTTAACTCCTCTCTGGCTGCCTGAGGGTTTTGGTTCCTTGCAGCCTCTCAGCCTCTGATCGGATTGAGGCGATGTTCAGCTTTTTGCCGCGTCAGTCGGGCTGCGTGCTGCTGATTCTGACTGATGGGGCTCAGCCTGTGTTTCTCTGAATCCACCGTCGTTAACATTTTTACTTTGTGTTGGATTTGGATCTGTTAATACAGCGGTGCTACACTCTGTGTCGGAGGAATCTGTGCAAACAGAAATGCCAGTGAGTGCAGGAAGAAGAAGTTCGTTACTGCAACAAACAGCACAGTGGAAAATGATGTTTAGAGGCAGCTGAGCTCTTTTGTTTCTCTGTTAAATGAAGCTGAAACGCAGCAAGGTTTTTCCTCTCCACAGCAAATTAAATTTACATCACAGAGTGCCGCTTCCCTGAAACTGTTGGGAAGGTGGGGGGTCTTTTTATGCACTACATGACATTATCGATGAGCATTAATGCGTGTCTGTCTGCTGAGCAGAGTTTCACGTAATGACTAAAGCTACGCTGGAAATGTCAAAGTATTTTTCTCTCCCATTTCCAAGAGTTGAAGGTTAAAGTAAAATGTTACAGATTGATTCGGTAACACCGAGGCTGCTGAACGTGAACCTAGACGGGAGTTTTTAACGATTCCGTTTGTTCGCAAAGATCGACATCTGCCAAAAACTACAGTATTCAGAGGCTTCACCTGCACTGTGAACAGTAACTCCAATCAACGTGAATGTTTGAAAAACTCAACCATAAGACATCACGAGAAATACAACATAAAGCCATCAACACCACACAAGATGAACCAGTAAACCAACACCTCATAAACCGTAACAAATCTTCACGCAACAAACTGTAAATTTTGCAAGTGAAACTATAGTGAAGATGTAACAGCAACGGGACGGGCGAAAGGGGTCCTACAAGACCGTATGAAATAAAGTCCATGTAACAGGAAAACGTCCGACACAAAATATCAACAGCTGTAATTCATATATAAACAAACCAAGCAAATAAGACGGACAGAGGTGGTACAGATGCTGTGAGTGTTTTCTTCCAGTCGGTTTATTCTCAGCTTTACTACTTTGCGTAGGCCGGACACTGACTTTTAATCTCCTAAATGGTCACTAAGGAGTTTGGCTAACATGCAGTCGATTCTTTTCTATTGAAATAGCATCAGATCAGACACTTGATTAGTCCAAAGTGTCAGGAGGAGGCCTGCCCTTCTTAAGCTGCGACCATGCGTCTGTGTGTCAGCTCTCTCTCCTCTCTCTCCGTCCCTCTGGACCTCATCAGCTGTGATCGGAGGGCTTCCAGGTGTTCTGAAACCCCAGCCTCTATATCCGGAGCTCACTGGGCTCCAACACCTCACAGGCTGGCACAGAAATCATGGCATCGCTGCTGACATCTATATTCGTTTTATTAATAAACATCACAACTCCTCTGATCTTCAGAAATCAATCTACTTAGGTGGCACCGGAGTGGAGAGGTGGCTGGGATGTTAATAACACAGCGGCTCCGAGTGTGCCGCTGCCAGACAAATTAAACTCCGTCTGCTCCACATGCAGAGATGTTTTTGGATTCGTTCTTTGAAGTCCCGCAGGTGGACCTCTGTGTGTTCACGTCCACTGTTCCACCGATTCGGACATTTTAGTGTTCAAAGGTTTTTTACCATTTCATCTTTATCTCCTCGGGGTTTGGTTTCACCGAACACAGCATCTCCATCTCCGCACCATCACTGATTAGTCTGCTCTCCCTTCCTCTGCAACTCCTGTCATTTTTTTGGAATAATGGATGTTTGTACTCGTAGAACAGCTCAGCTTACATGAATCACAATTACCAAAAAGCCATTAGGATCTGTGCTCATCTGTGATGTACGTGTTAGCGTTAGCATTCGGCAGCGCGGTGGAATAATAATTGAATTTAAAGCGCCGCTCAGTCAAACTGGTGTCAAGAGTTACCAACAGACACACACACTCTCCTGAAAGAAGGCAGTTGATTAATGCGTCTGCACACAGATGAAGCGCGAGCGATCACAGGGGGTGAGCAGAGACTCCGCCGCCGTTTCCTGCTGCATACACTAGGTGGGCCGGATAATTACCAGCGGCCGCTTCCCTGATTAGTGATCTGATGAGACTGCGGCGCTACGAGTAGGTGCGGCTTCACTACCCACCTGATTACAAACGACACGACGGACCTCTGTTGTCAGTTTGTATCCATCATAATCACTCGGGAAGACGTACGTGGAATAGCAATGTGGCGTTTATTGAAGTGAAACCAAACGTGGAAACAGGATGGGGAGAGCAGCCGGAGTCTAACAGGAGTTAAAACAAAGCAGGGGTTTACAGAAGTGTGTGTGTGTACACTGTATGCATGACTTTGTTTGTTTGTTCACTGACCCTAAGGAGGACCTGCGTGTAGCTATTTAGTCTGCTTCACATAAAGAGGGAGAGAGAGAGAACAGAGTATTACCAGAGAAGTTGTTATGGTTCTCATTAACACACATGCATCCTCACATAATCTGCCATCTCGAAGCTCTAAACCCACGGCAAATCATCACCAACGGCACTAAACCCGTTAACTTTACTGAGGTAACACAGTGGAAAATTACCAAAGACTTCTGGAATAAGAGACAGATTAATCTGGGAAATTTTAGATCACTATGACGACTCTGAACCCATGAAGATCACCTGGGAGAACTACCTGCAGACTAATAAATGAGTGGGAGGGAGAGTCAACTTTTATTCCCACAGACCAAAATAACATGGGAGACCAGGGTCTCCCAGGTCTTTACAGCCCCACACAACAAACAGATCCCACACAGACCAGAGCTCCCTGGGAAGACAAAGAAAAACTCATACGGACAAAAGACAGAGACCTTGGGAGAGGAAATTCAAAGAGAGATCACCTCTGATCCAACAGTCAGGGGTGACATGAGCCGAATGAGGGAAGAATAAATTACACTGACACATTAAAGTAGGCATAACTAAAAATACTGTCAACATGAGTCCTGACTAAGAATACTGAAGAATATTGCAGCAAGAGGCGGGGAGCAGGGGAGAGTGAGAGAGAGACAGAGAGAGAGAGACAGTGAGTAAGAGGGGGAGACAGGGAGGGAGTGAGAGAGAGAGAGAGAGAGAGACAGGGAGTGAGGGAGAGTGAGAGAGGGAGACAGGGAGTGAGAGAGAGAGAGAGTGGGGGAGGAGAGAGAGAGGGGGACAGGGAGTGAGAGAGAGAGAGAGAGGGAGAGAGAGAGGAGAGTGAGAGAGTGTGAGAGCGAGACAGGGAGTGAGAGGGAGAGAGCGAGAGAGGAGAGAGGGAGAAAAGGGGCGGGGACGCACATGTACAGTATATATCTGCCATTTATGGTAATTGTGGTATAATACATAATCAAAATGTTTAAAATATATAGATTTTTTTCCCCCTCATTTTTGTGAATTCTTACTGCCTTTATCAGCCTCGTTTTTGTTTCTCAAAGTGATTTTTTTCCACTCCATATCCGGATTGACCCGAACATCGTGGGGAACTCAAACAAACATCGTTAAGTTTTGGAGTTGGGTTTCATGTTTGTTACAAACTGAGCATCCATGGAGGGAGCCACCACAAATTCCTTTGTTAAAACTATTTTGCAGATGTTTGTGAAATGCTGTGCTGGTTTTATCTTCTCGTGGGAGATAACATTGAGAGGGAGAAATGTTAATGCTCGGCACCTGAAAACCTCCCCTGCTCCTGATACATATCAATTATCACCATCTAGCCACCGTGGGGCCTCAATGTGAGACAATACATTATTTTCTCTCAAACATTTGTCAATTTCACCTCCCTCGCTTATCACGATGGCAAATACGTGTGAGGGGGGAAGGTGTAGGACCGAGGTTAGAGGCACGTTTGGGTCTTTGATGCTCAACATCTACGCAGTGTAGACTATTAATTAGGAGCACCGCGACCATCTCCTGTTTGCACGGCCAGCGTTCAGCCCTTCGGTGATCCGATAAGAGTAAAGACATAGATCACCGGGCTTTGCTGCTCTGCTGATTACATCTTCGGCAGCATTATGCAGAAGAAGCTCCATAAATAATCGCAACCCGGCGGACACAATGTCTGCAAACGCCTCATGTTTTATTGATATTCTGTGTGGAAACAGTTTGAGAGTTCATCACTCAGATCGATCGCAACTTTGGTTAATTTCTTAGGACACACTAGCAGCTCACGCCCTCATCACTTTAACCCATAACTCTGTTAAATGATGACCTTAATGAGACGCATCGTAGTTATAGAGAGAGAGATTTTAAGCATGGGGACATAACTTGATTTTGGTGTTCATAACGTTTACAGTAATCCTGCTAACGAACAAATCAACCATCAAACATAACCTCCAAGGTTGTCACGGAAAAAATAAATAAACAAATACAAAAAAAAAAAATCTCACTAATATACTGTACCAAAAAGTTGGATATCAACATTGGGAGCAGACACAGCACAAACCCGTAACAAATCAAGATTTCAGAAACAACTGTTGAACATCTGTTGTTCAGAACTTTGGACCAAAACCTTAAGATTCCTGAAGAAAAATCTTCTTCTCTATCAAAGCTTCATTAATTATATTCAAATAAGACAAACATCAGACTCCTCTGCCTTTTCTTCAATAAACTGGCATCCTAAGTTACAGTTTGTTTCATTTGTTCTTTCTTGTGGGGCTTGGCAGGATTGGATGCCTTGGCACTGAGGGATGTGATGAATCTCTTGGTGACATGATGAGCTGATAATGCTGTTGGATTCTTTCATGAATTATTTTTCACACATTTCCTAACTTGGACTGTCCAATTCACCACATTCATGTGTTCCTTGGCACTGCGTGGCTGTCATACTCTGCCTCTGTGACGAATGAGATGCCACCCTCCTATGGGAGTCAGATCGGGCATCAACAAGGACAAGGACTCTCCTCCTATGACAAACCTGACCTTTCCTGCAGAGGGAATCTCTCTGAATCTCCTCTCCAAAGGTTTCCAACTCTTTTCCTTCCATGTTAAGGGTTTTTGTGGGATATTTTCCTTGTCTTCCTTTAGAGCTTTGGTCCGTGTAAGAAACTATTTGTTGTGTGGGCCTAAAAAGACCTTTGAGGATAAACTCAACAGCCAAACGCGTCCATACACAACCAAGCTGGAGGTCTCAGCAGTGGTGGACACATGCAAAATATACTTAAAATACAGGACTCCTTGACAGGAAGCTGACTGAGGATGGCAGCCTTGTTGTGTTTGATTTGTTTTGAGCTCCTGTGTTCAAGGATTTAATCTGATTTACACAGTTCAGTGCTCGTCAAGGCTTTCATAGGTGTCAGGACTGATGAGAACAATGACTGGAAATCACAAGGAAGGTCAAGGTTTTCCACAAAGTTGGACCAAAGTTTTTTGTTTTTCTTTTGTTAAAGGTTGAGTAGGAGACTTGGGACTTGATATTTAAAGTAGGCCAGCCATACAAGTTGTTCAACTCTGTGAAAACTTTGGATATTAGTAGTAGAGCACTCAGAGTATTTTTCCATTCCATTAGAAAAAAAAGACCTTCTTGGACTCAATCATGGACTCATGAATGAAATCACCAATCGCTCTCTCTCTCTTGCACAAGTTGTTTTCCTGCTGGTGTTAATTGTACCTAAGTATCAAAGGTGTTTTTTGGAAAACAACTGTCACATACTTAATACAGTACAAAGTCGCTTTTAAGTCTTGCTCTCGCCCTCTCCCCTTCCCTCTCCCCCTCTCCCCCTCTCCCTCGCTCCAGCTGATCATCCTTTAAACAAAGCTTGTGTATGCACCAAGCACTGATGGTTGTTTTCCTTGTCAGAGCTAAACTATCGAGCACCTAGTCTTTGCACCACAAAGGTCACCACCCACGCAGTGTTTTTACCCTACTTACAATCAGATCCGTGGGTGTATCTGTATTCAAATGACACCGCTGCATACATATTTATACCAACCCGTACTGGCAACATCTAGTCGGGCTGTGCGTTAAATTCCCTACACTCTTCCAAGTAATTATTCAGTCTCTGCTCCTGTAATACATCAGTAATGCTGTTTATGGCCCAAGGTCAGAGCAGAGGGGCCAGGGAGCCAAGCTGGTGATGGATTATTAGTTTCCAAGGCTTTGAACTTTGAGACAGCGACATGTTTCAACAAATCAAAGAAGGGCCTATTTTTCTCTGGAAACCTTTTCTGTGACATGTCAACAGACCAAAATATGGCCTCAGTGTTCCTGTGAACACACTTGGCGTTCAATCGCACAATGCATGCCCCTAACGTTAAAAGCTGAATGTGCATGATAGGATTTGGAAATGCTATGCCAACATGTCACAAAGAAAAAACACAATTTAACAATTTAAACACAAAGCTTGCAAATAGAGAATTTTGGCATGGTTGTAAAAACAAAACTTTCAGAGGTGTTGGGAGGTGGTACAGCTAGAACACTCACCTCCACCTCAGAGGCCCAGGTCGCTCCACACACATTAACGCCAGCTTAGGTGTGCATTCCTATTCCTATTTGACATGTTGCTTGGTAAAGTCAGCAGAGGGATCGAGTCCTAATTACTGCACCTAGGACTCCTCCTCGTAGTGACATGGAGGTAGTAACATATGGCCGTCTACATCTGCCCTCAAGAGACAGTGGGGGAGAACAAACTGACTACTATTTTTGAGTTAATTGTGATTTGAGCACTAATGTATATCTCAAGTCTCATCTCTGGTTAATAGAGATTGTTATGAAAAAATTCACTCATTGAATGGACAGATTTCATCTTGTAAAACTAGCAGTGATGTAAGACAAAACTAAACAAAACTGATTCAGGCTCACACTTCTATTCATCTACCACTCAATTATTATCTGTTCAGCAGAGTTCCAGCTCAAGATTCAGATTGATCCTTGTTTTGCTGATCCTTGCACAAACCTAAATGAGGTTCAGTGGCATTGAGCTTAAAAAGACGATCAAAGCGCCAGAGGAGATCTCTCAGTGAGCACCCTGAAATTGAAAAGAAAGTTGTTTTTGCTCTGGGCTTGGTGTTTAGTCATGTTTCAGTCGAATGCACACACAAAATAAAGGGGCTTGTTACCTCCACCTCCACCATATCCCACTGCGGTTTGTGGCCTTGCTGCAGTTTGGATTTGTTGTTTGTAGCTCCAGTCTGTGGAGGTTTAACCTGCGTTGGAGCAATTCAGTTCTCCCTGGGTATTTTAGAGCACTGGGGACAACTTAATATAAACTGCTGGTGTTCAAGAAAGTTCTATATCAAAGGAATGTCATACTTGAAAGAGCAACATGGTTAAAAACTGTGTGTTTATTGTCACAAGCCATGTTTCCATCTAATATCAAGCTAATTTTAAGTGAATCTTTGGAAATATTGCAAAAGAAAATACGAGTTAGGGAGTAAGAGGTCCGTTTCCATCAACTGGTTTGGAGTGAATAAACTAGGCTATGCAAAGCACAGGTTCATCGGAGGTCTTCCAACAATAAATAGAGTGGAAGTAGAGGTTGCGCACCGGAAACAAAACAAGTCGCCTTGGCCATCTATGAGATAAATTCCAACAAGAAGAGAGTCTATTTTTAACTCTTGGCAGGAGACGTAGCATACCATTACACACCGCAAAATTTTAAGATTAAGTGAACTTAAATTAGACTCCAGCAGCAGGACGGCACAAGAGAGATATAATAATCAAAAACGTATTTTGTAAAAAGCTACAGACCGCATCTTTGATTATAAAAGGGGATTTTTACACAGTGGTTTCAGTCCAGATGCTGAAGTTTCTTCTGACCTTACATTTGCTCCATTTGTGAGTTCTATATAAATAAGTGCTGTATTCCTCAAAAACAGGGAGTGTGTGATACCAAAATAAATTTCCTAACCCAGCTGGCTAATAAGCCCCATCACTACAACATTCTTTCAAACACAGAGAACTAATTTTACTCGTTTCCAAATCTAAAAGATTTGAGATTCAAAAATACGATAGGCAAGTTTTAGAAGAAATTGTGGTCACGGGGTAAGAAAGAGCAGCTTAAGCCATGAGAGTATTATTACTACCCCTGAGGCGGAGTGTGACATGTGGCAGAGAGGAGGTACGCAAAGCAGACCAAGAACTTGCTTGCTGAGTTTTGCAGATCTTTGTTTCTTATTTAATATTCTGTAAAATGTAAAAACATTTTTCAGTCCCTTGCTTAGCCTTAAAATCAGTCATGTTTTGACATCCACTGGGCCTGGGGGCTTATCGCTACTCCTACACTCAATTACAGTGTCTCGTAGGTAATAATGTAAGTCAAACGATATACTTGGCTTTACTTAACATTACTGCTACGATAGCGTGCAGGAAGAATCAAATAAACACTCTGCAGCCGCATGGATGTGTGCCAGTACAGAGATAGGCAAATTGTCTTAGTGCTGTACATGTATGTAAGCACACTAGGCTGTCTTAATGAAGTTAACCAAGCATATCCTGAGACTAGATTAGCATACACGCAGACTTTTGAAATGAAGTCGGAATTGAAAAAGATTTCCTTGTATACAAAGTGAGTGCATCAAGTTCTACATGCTAAGCTTCCCGGCTTGTCAAAGCTGATGCTGGGATTACATTGGAGGATATGGTGAATTTGTTGGTTAAACATGAGGCATTTCTGTTTCACAGCAAGGCGGCCATGTAAGGATGTTCTGGGGACAATTTGTTTGAATTCAATTGAACTTCATTGGTTACAGCACATGTGTATGTTTGATAAATGACCTCCAGAAATGAGTTCCTAGAGATTTATTGACACACTGATTGCTGTGACATCACGGCTCTTTGCAAACCTTTCAATGATTCGGCTTCCAGCTCAGTAGGCCGATGAAAAGCTGAATTACAACCACGAAATGGAGACAATCAGCATGATGAAGTTTAAGCACGTGCTCCAAGACAGACTCCTCCCTCTGTCATGGATTAGGAAGATGAAAGTCAAATGAGATAGCCAGTGAACAATGGGCAACGTGAAAGAACGAACCATTTATGGACATTTTTGGGTACCCGGGAACCTTCTAGGATGCTCACAAAAACAAGGATCTGAACTAACCTTCTGTACTCTAGTTTCTGTCCCTAAAGGAGTATTTTCTCATGGCCAGTGATCTATTGAGTTTTAAAGTAGAAAACTTGGTGATTGGACAAACAAAACTAATATTTGTCTAAACTTAAAGGACTTTTTTGTTTATAGCGTTAGATTATAAATGATGCAAATGCTCATGAGGATGCTAAAAGTTTGTTCCCGTACATCTGACGTGTGGCAGTACTACCCTTTTGTTCAAACGAGAAAACTGTTCACATGTCAGAATCAGTGCAGGTACTGCAGCAGAGGTGCACGCTGGGTAAACATTACAAGTGATAATTTGTTTGGTGAACCCAGTGACCCCTTCGCAGCAGACTGGTGCACCTCTTTCCTGTTTCATTTGTGGTACCTCTCTGCAGGGCTGATAAAGCTGCACCGAGTCATCAGTTAATGCTGTATTGTATCTAAGTTCATGTCCCATTTGGCTACACTACATGGATTTTGTAGTACTCAATCAAGAACATAATGTAAGCACAAACTTCATAGCTGCAGTAACTACGGGCCTTTTTACAGCAAGAGATGCACCTATTTACTAAACTTTCATAGGCAGGTACATTAGCGATTATGTTATGCCACACGCAAGTTGCAGGTGTCTCTTCACTGGCTGAGGAGATATTGGTTACACCAACAGGTACATCCCTCTGCTTGTGTATTATGATCAGTGAAGCAGCTTTTAGTTTCTATAATCCACACCTAAGGAACAAACTTCCAGAAGATCTGAGGTCTGCTACGACTCTTAGCTTGTTTAAATTTAAGTTCAAAATAATTTGTGCACCTCCACTTTAAGTTTTTGTAGTTTTGTGTTTTATTTATTAAATCACTTTTATTCTACTGAAAAAAATCTGACTTTTATACATTCCTTTAAACTGTAATATTCTTATGCCTTTGTAAAGTGCGTTTAATTCTCTTTGTGTCTGAATCGAGCAATAGAAATGCACTTGCCTTGCCGTATATATGACAGTTTCCTATGCCTCCTTCCTCGTTCCTCCACCAAAACACATAATTCATTAACCCTAAAAATACTTTGACACTGAGACTCAATTTTTCCGTATAAAAGTTGAGTGTGTGACCTATGAAATATAGAGGATTTCAATTTCACTCATTTGCACCTAAAAAATGGCCTAAATTTCTCATCTCTCCCTAATATGGCTAATAAGTCCGATCATTCTGACCAAACATATTAGATGTTAGAGCGACTGTTGCAACAACAAGGGATTGACGCCTGGCTCTCTGCACTGGGAAAGAACATCTGTACCACCCCAGATATTCATTTGTCACATTAATGTGGGAGATAAACACAAAAAAAAGAGAGGACGTGGAAGCCAGTGAAGAGGAACTATGTCTTTGTTATTTCCCTTGTTGACATTCAGTGCAGACTCATACGGTAGCTCAGTGTGTAATCTTACACAATACTCCAGAAATAACCTCTCCTTCTACCTTTGGACTGGGAGTGAAATATAGAAAACACAGAAATCGGCTCGTCTGGCTCACTGACACACCTGTCCATCATTCCAAACCAAAAGCTTTCCAGTGCCCTAACTGTGAACCAGTTATCAGTCTGCAGATCCCATCTGGTATAATTTCCTCTGTCCAGGGCTCTCAGAATCACCTTCTGTTGTCCCTTATCTCTGCTGCTCTATCTATCACCTGCTCAACCGGCTTACGGGTCTGTCAAGATGGCCAAGAGAACCGAAGAGATGGAAATGCTGGCAGTATGTATGGAGCAGCGATTTTGCTACTGTAATAATTTATCATAGCACTAACATATGGCAAGTATTTCCTTTACCCCCCAAAAATACAATAAAATTACTAGTACTTGGTGTTGTGTGGCATTAGTGTTATATTTCATAGTTAATAGTCGCCCTGTCTTTTCCAAATGGAATCAAACACAGAAGGCAGTCAACATCATTTGTAATCTGAATTTGGCAGCCAGCTCCTGCACCCCACCTAACCCCCCCAAAAAAAATTTAATTTGCAAATTTGAGCAAAAAATAAAAAAAAATCATAGAAATCATTTGCAACCATCCATAATTTTCACAATTGTTGTGACTCAAAAAAAGGATTCAAAATCTATTTTGTGTAGACAAACTAACATGATGAATGAAGATGATGAAGTGCTTTTTAAAACTAGAGAAAATTAAAAAAAAAAACAGGGACAAATAACATGCACTTTTTGTATCTTGTCTCCTTTCTGCTTGACAAGTGATGATAAGGGTCAATGGAAAAGATTGTTTTGTGGGTGCAGGAAGAGGAAAATAAGAACCAGAGGGTCAACGCTGAGGACTGGAGCTACCAGACTAAGATGAGTCCCTGTGGCGTGTTCTGAATGTAGGGCTGGAGGTGAGGATGAAAGTGAGACTTGGGGAGAAACCCGTGAGACTGAATGAGTAAAGAACAGCCTGAACTATGGCCTGAGGCTGAGGGCTGGAACTGCAGTGCCAGCGCTCAATGTGAGGGCTTGAACTGGGAGAGATATTTGACATTCGCTCCAGGGTTTGTATGGTCTATAACAGGTCTTAGCTATCTTGACTGGCAGGGTTTTATCAAGCTGAAATGGCTCCTAATGCCAAGATGATCCAAACAAGTAACAACCAAATTGTGTAAATACAGGGAAAATAAACCCCGATTTTCATTTCTTGAATATATATTTTACATTTGTCTCATTTATCATCTAAAAAGAATTTCTATAAAAAGAATAGCAACTATGGAACTGGTCTAGGTCCAGAGGGGCTAACTTACTAGTAGTGGTACGTTCAGCTCAACTGTGTATTCTGTTGTGTCAAAGGACACAGACCCATTATACTGCGGATTTCACTTCTGAGAATGAGTTTGAGTGTGTGTGTGTGTGTGTGTGTGTATGTGAGTGTTTGCGTCTCACTGACAGAATATCCCTCCGCTGTCAAACTAAGAAGGAAGGAGAGACGTCTCATTGGTGTGCACTGGAGACAGGCTAATAAAAAGACCTTCTGCTTCACGACCACCATTTGAACTCCAAGTATACCTTAAGTATTTTCTTTAATCTATATTTTGTCTGTATCTCGTGCAAGACACGTCAGCGATTAAACATGCATTTACTTTAATGAATGTACAGATACCTGGAGGAGGATGTGAAGCTTCTTTTAGTGTAAGTTGTGATTCTACACTTCAAAGAGGAACAATGGCCGTCAGTCCAACAGGCCATGTTTGTGCATTTGAAGCTAGCATTGCATTGGATCCTGGTATGCCTATAAGTAAGCAAAGAGGATCAGAAATAGAAAGACAACACCGACAGCTGCTTCAATTGAACAGAAGTGATGTGCTGCCTGTTCACCAAATACACAATCTCCACAACACCAATCATTTTGATCATTATTATATTATCATGTATCATCACGGATAGCAGGGAAAGAAACAGGTCCATAGTTTGGGGATCAAGCTGTCTCATGGACCTGATCAATAATAGCTCTATTCTGGTGTCACAAAGCCAACTCAGCCATCATAATGAAGCTGCAGATGCTCCCACATCAGTCACCATGCTCTCTCTTTTATGGCCTTTTACACAAAGAAACCTCTGAGGCTTTTCTCAAAAGATTCGGGGAGCTTAAGCCAACTATTCCTGACCACATACCAGAAATCTTTTACTGTGCTCCAAAAACCAAATCCATACTTTGGCGGTCAGCATTCTGGTGACCATAAATCTCTAATGTAAAAAGGGGCGCGTTTACAAAAATAAGCAGCTATGGCAGACATTAACAGACCTATGAATTTATGTACAGATAAAAATGGAAGCACAAAGACAGTGGTTTCACTTGTAGTATGAGTGGTGTGGCAAAATATGAGGCAACCAGAAATACAGAAAACTACAGTTGGAGTCTGGCTGGCAGCATCTCAAAAATGTTCAGTTAGATTTATTGCAGTTAAACCAATCGTTGCTGCTGCTCAGTTTTGCAGCATCTCCACCTAGACTATGGGCTCCGCGTCCTCTATTGGGGGTTGTTTGTCATCTGTTCTCTTGTTGTTAAAGTCCCACATGGGGGCAGAGCTCATCATATTGGACACCTATCTCTGATGCACACAAGCTGTACAATCAAGTGCATATAATTATTTTGATATGTATCAAACCAACAGAAACAGTTGCAGGTTCACTTAGGAGAACAGCTGGAGCCTAAAAGACTTAAATTGACTGATGAACGTTTAAGAATTTGGGCACAAAAAAGTCGAGCTAACTCCACAGTACGAAAACTTCAAGAGGAGTAAATCAACCGACAAAAATGTAAGAATAAGGCAACTGACATAACAGCAATTAAAGCTGCTTGCATAATTGAAGTGAATGGGTTGGAGTTTGGCTTAGAAGAGTATCTGTGCTTCCCGTTGACTTTAATCTTTTTTCAGAGATAAAAAGGTGCCATTTGTTAATGGAGCATACAACTGGCTTCCCAGTTGGAAGAGAGGCTTATGTAGTCTTACATTTGC
>OMNV01009394.1:21068-35364 GCA_900303265.1 Brotula barbata
GGCGGGCATTGGGAGGGATGGATAGTATCTAATCTGTCTTCTAATCTGTTTACTCTGTATATAATGTGTCATTTGGTTGTTGTATGAAAACGTTATGCCCAGGACAGCTGTGATGTGATAACTTCAAGTATGAAATTTGTACAATATACACAATAGGAGGCCTGCAGGAGGTCCGATGCTGTGTGCTATGACATCACCTCTTTAATATTCACCATATGTAGTCAGATATTTGGGCAAATGTTCAGTATTGACATTAGTCACTGTAGCAAATATAAAATAAACAACAGTTAGTCATTAATAGACAAATATAGGTAATTTGTTTACCTTTGCTTTTTGTGCAACCAATAATCAGTACATTTGCTTTCTTTCTTCATTTGAAAATACACATAAGATAAGAATGTCATTAACTTGCTGTCGCACAATTACAGTACATAGCACTATCGTTGTTGGTTCAATTCTGTCATCTGTTCACATGGAGGACAGTTTGCTATGACAATACTTTAATTGGTTGCAAGGGAGCCGTTAAGTTGGCCGCTTGCTCTTGTACCTTTGCTTAGGGAGAAGAAGGGCTAACTTCTTGCACGTCACTAATTTCATCATAAGGGGCCTCACTGAAAGTTAGACATGAGGAGTAGAAAACGAGCTACTGGAGAACCTAATCCAACTCTACTAGGCTCTTAGATACTCACCACTGATTTTGTGACATTCAGAATATGTGGCCAGGTTGCTGTGGAACACCAGACATGCTCTTCTTGTTCTGTACGGTTGAATTTTGTATTGTATTTTCTAATCGTCATCACAATAATCAATAATAATTACATGAGCTATAAATTTGACAAAAGGCTGAGAGGGGAGATGGAGAAGGATGTAACATGAAAAGCTTCTCTATAGGGACACACAGTATACACATGCGACACTACATATTTTGTTTAAATGAACTATCACCTCAGTTAGGCTGTATACAAAAATAAAAAGTAATTTGTCAGTCTGAATTTTGCTCTATATTTGCAGAGTGTACAATTGATGTTGCACAGCTTAATCCTAGACAGGACTCTCCATACAGTGCAGCTCCACTGTTCTGTATTCACTGAATGAACCGCTGCATTGGAAAGCTATGGAGCAAAGCATGATAGCCCTTGGAGTCACTTGTCAACAAAGAGAAGAATGTGGCTACATTCCTTGGAATGCTCAGAATGACTGATGGAAGTTGAAACAGGTTTATTATAGATGGTGCTGTCCACATAGAGCCATATATATTATAACTGAAAAGCCTGGAGACGTGGCAAACTGAGATCATTACTGGCACACACAGAGCCACATATACACACAGGTACATACAAACGGTATGAAAAGATCTTATCAGGTTGTATTGATATGGCTTTGCTAGCATCTCCCTAAGATAAATGGCTGGGTTTGCCGGTTTTCCCAGACTCCAATTGTACCTATACACTGTGCACATCTGCTTGCATTGATACACTTCATGTCTCCCTTCAGTGCTTAAGACTGCAGGATGATTTCCTCTGCAAAGGGTAATAATGCTTGTGTGGAGAAGAGCGACGAGCCAGCTCCTCTGTTTTTCCAGTGTAATTTGATTCTTGTTTTCAATTTTAGGTGAAATGAAAGAAGCAAAGAATTGAAAGTTTCACTGACAGGCTGATGAAACATTGAGGACCTGCTGACATGGAACACAGAAATATATGAAGCTGGATATCCTTTTTTTATCCTGTTGTTTAGGATCTGTCAATATGGTCCACTTATTGTAGCCACCAAGATTGCTGATGTTTCTATCAGTCTGTGTGAATAAGATACAACTGTTGTTAAAATACGAAGCTTGGTTAAGCACATTACATTGACTTTAACCAATATGTTTCTGTATTTCTGTAACATTTTTTTGACCTGTTGCCTTTCTACTTGAACTAGGGCTGAATTCATATGTGACTTTACATTTGCGTTTGGGCATTTTTAGGCTGCATTCTGCTACTGCTCTATGCTGCAGTACTTCTGACACACAGAGACACATACACATTGAGAGTAATGATAGAGAAGCAATTTGACTGTGTACATAGCTGACCAATTGTGTGAGAAGGCGGAGCCTAATGAGAAGGGTCAAAGCAATGCAAATGTGCACACAAAACGCATTAAGACTGTAGAAAGCAAATGTCAACATGAAAGCAAAGCCAAATTCAGGACATCTCAGGCAATTTAGAAATCACTACATTTCTATGATCCTGCAAAGAGGAGATGTCCCTGTGGGATGATCACCCTAAATACAACCCCATGCAATAGCAAAACCATATTAGCAATTAAAAAAAAGCATGATTTCTACAGCCCTCTCCATCCTAGTGACCATTTGAGATTACTGACAGCCCAAACACCTTTTTCCTGTATATTAAAAATCATTGTATATATTAAAAATTGTCAAAATCACAACTCCAGTGTGACATACTGTTGTGGTCTGACATTTGTTTGAATGATGCAGCCAGGAGCCAGAAAGAGAGGGACAAAGATAGAAAAAAAAACACAACAGTAAACTTGAGAAAAGAAACTCAACCAAGCACAGCAATTTCAGGGAGTGTGACACATGGCACACAGCAGCAACTCCGTATCACCCCCAATGGCTGCTTTAATGACACAAAGTAACTCAATCTGGGCCACAAAATAAAACACTGGGAAGGGCCACAGCAGGCATCTGCCATTACATCAACCGGAGCTGCTCCCTGTTGAGATACTGTATGACTCCACACTTCAAATCTTAAGTGTGCTTCAGTATATAGGTGACGTAAGATCCAAGACCCAAAATAAGTAGTCCTGATGTGCTTTCATTAAAAAGTGCATGATTATTCCCACTACCTCCTCTCTTGAAACTATGACAACTTCAGTGGCTGTCTTAAACTAGCGTCCATTCCTCTGTAGCCATCAACACAGGGGAAAGAGAGAGAGAGAGAGCGAGAGAGAGAGCGAGAGAGAGAGAGAGAGCGAGAGAGAGAGAGAGATATGAATATTACTGATGATGTGTGCATCGTGAAAACACCTGTACCTGCCTCCCACAGTGAATTTACGAATGAGCTGTGATTATCGTGGCAGAGATTTAGCATCGCACAAGGCTTTTACCTTCGAGTTTTATGAATATGGCCGTATATCTTTTATTAATTTCTAAACCATGAACTCAAAGTGAATTTAATTTACAGCCTCCCTGCCAGTTCAAGAGGAAAGGGTGGAAAACAAACACATTCATTCAATTCATTAACTCAAGCTACAGGTCAAATAAAGGAGTCATTCTTTTAGGGCAGGGTTTTTTAACTTATGGTTGACCCACGGACCTCCTTCCTGAGTCAGAAGCAACCTGGGCACCACAGATGTGGGGGGCGGGGACAGGGGCTGAAATTGGTTTTCCAGTTTGGCTGCTTATAATTTACTAAAATATCTGAGTTAATTTCTATCTTATTTTGACTAATTTCAGGGCAACAATTCAGCGTTAAAGATTTCAATGATTCAACAGATGAAATCCAACATGTCAATGATGATTCTTTTTAAAATGCGAGAGGTTACTGAATTTAAGTCACCAATGAGGTTTGGTGATATGACAAAAACTGCAAATCTGTTTATAACTTCATGGGAAACAACAAAAAGTGAGGATTTACAGCAGGCACACTAAAGGCAGACATTCAGGCCTGCTGTTTTAATGTTTAATATCACGCTCGTCCAGGCTACAGCAGAGCAGATACAGAAGTCTCACAATCTCAAAATGACGACCAGCTGTGTTTTGTCTGATTTCTGCCTATGAATAACTTTCAAACATCTTATCTCTTCATGATGGATAAGACTCTCTCTGTGTGCTGTGTAGCATTTCTAACATAGTGCTCATCACCCCGTAGCATGACTGTAGGAAATCACTGTAACCAATCCAAGTCATCAGAGTTTAAAAAGCTGCAGGCAGACACAAAATCATTAAACACACCTGCTATAAAGTGGCCACTTTCATTTCAATCACATTATCTCTGAGCTATCATAATTATGCAGACTCAACCATTTTGCAAGGATTACATATCTTTAAATAAACCAAATCCCCCTTGAACACTTCCATAAACATATCTTTCTTAAAAAAAAAAGCTTACTATATAGTGCAAGTTTTAGAAAAGTTAATGTGTTGTGACAAGTAATGACATCATACAGGGCAGCAGCCTCAATGCATAACACTGTGTGGTCGTAAAAGTAGCTCAAAGATATACCTGCTTAAAAATATACTGTAGATATCTTGTTGAAAATAATAGTTGTGACTAGAATTGCCCCATCAAAAAACATGTTTGAGTAAAAGTTATGAAATGAACTTTTAAGTTAAATGAAGCAACTAAAAGCGATTAGCATCAAAGTATGTGAGCCTAATGGCTTACCTTTTTAAATAAAGTAAAAGGCTAAAATTAGAATACCTTGGTGAGCCTGCATGAACTAAATTGAAGTAAACAATGAATCCTACAAGAAATGGATGAAAATGTGAAAATACTGAGCTGATCAAATTTGAGACCACATTTTGGTTTGCCTTTGAGAATAAAGGAATCCTTTGAACCTGCAAGGTTTTATATTTATATGAATATGTTTGTGGGGTTCTCATAGTTTACATTTTAATAGCTGCTAGACAGCTCAACTTAAAATCTAATTTTATCATGGCCAAAAGGTGATGAAGCATCAAATCTTTGCAGATAGAAAGTGGATTAAAATTATTGTTGGATAATTTTTTTTTATGCCTATTAAGCAGTTTTGTGCAGTGCTGTGGCAATGAAAGTGACATAAAATAGAATAATGTAGCAATGAACTGAAACAAATTAGGAGGACGAGGTGAGCATATTTTCTGCAGAATAACTGGAAAATATGTTTGTGAACCTGCTTCACAGGGCAGCGTGAGACTGTGCAAGAAATGGGGAATAATTTATGGCATCTGACTAACAGTGAAGTCTTACGTGCAGGATGATAAAGGCTGGCCTGGGTTTGCTCTGGGTGGCAGCAGGGTGGCAGTTCTTGGCACAAAGAGGTCGATAAGGCAGGTGGGCTTGGTGCTGCTGTCACCCCGAGTAAGGTTTTGGCAACAAGTGTGTGCCCAGGTGGAAAGGGTTGACGCAAGCCCCTCCTGCCCTTCTCTCCTCGCCGCCAGTATGCCAGCAGTCACTGAGCGAATGCCGACAACTTATGGCCCGATCAGCAGTGCAGACGACGCGCTGCAGCTTGGCATGAGGGCCAGAGGTGGCCCTCTGATTGATAGGTCTGGAGGGCAGCTGAGCATCTCAACTAATTATGATTAATGCCACCGTGTCTGCTGGATCACAAACTGCAGATGCGTGAAATTAACTTTAATTACTGCGTTTGTACAGTTCAGTTGTTTTTGTTTTGTTTTGCTTTGGTAGAACACTAACCGAGCGTGTGTGAGCTAAATATATCAGCCATTAAAAATGTCTTCTGATATGCATGTACATAAACAGAGGAAGTGTTTACGGTACTGATAAAAAATAACAACTCATTTATATTTTCGTGAGTTTCATTTTGTTGTTCCTCCAAGTCATTGTTAGTAATGGCTAATAAAACACTGTTGTGATTCACTTAAAGCAAATGGCAAGCATTGCTATAAGACGGCCTCCCATACCAGGTAATAATATAAACTTCCCTCACGGAAAAGTACTTTCAGCGGCAAAGTAGTTTAGTAGTAGCCTCATAATGCACTCATTATACAAAGTAAAAGTACTCATAGAACAAGGGTAGTGTTTAGTTATGCTCTTAGCCAAATCTTAAAAATTTGAGGAATCTAAGGAAGAAAGGAAGGAAGGAAGTGGGGAAACAAGGAGGAAAGACTAGAGAAAAGAAAGAAATGGTCTTTAACCACTTTAACCAAGTGGCGATGTAAAATCTAAATCAGGTGACCAAATTTTAAATGTTAAAAGTGAAATATTTCCCTAAATATAAATGAGTAAAAGTATTAAGTCTTAGTTACTCTGCTGGACACAGATACAAATCCATCCTGTGTATTAGTGTTTCTAAACAAAAAGCTTCATTGTCATGATCCTACTGTAGTATGAAGTCTGGTTGCAAAAGTGTATTTCTGTGCTTGTCTACCTTCCAAACAGCATCAGTGTATAGAGCTTAATATGATAAATACTCTTTTAAAGCCACATTAAACTGCATCATTTCATGCTGGCTGGCTCAAAGTTGCATATATCAAAGTTAATGGGAGTCATAAGATACCATGCAATATTCATGAGTTACTCTCACATTCAGAAAGCATTACAGACAGAGCAACTTCTCATACACCCACATTCACCCTTTCTCTTCATCACCAATTTGACTTGTTGATTGAAGGTAGATGGCAGTACAGCGTCTGCTTTTGAGTGAATCCACCTCAACGAGGCTACAGTTCAAGCAGGTAGGGAAAAATTACAGTAGGTGGTCCAGTTTCTCCTTAAACCGTCTCCCTTTCATCACCTCAGCAGCTTCAGGGATGAGATATTAAATCAATTGTAACAGCTGCATCTACTCCTACGTCATTCACACTCAGTGACTCACGCATGAATCACCAATACCTCAACTGCTCACTCTGATCCGAAATCTAACAGTCTTCACATTACATTAAACAAGTCAAGACTATACCAGTCCATTTTCTGTTGGCAATGAATGTTATATTACTATATTGTGAAAATATCAGTCATCGGTCAAAGCTGCATTATTATATTATATGCATCTTTGGCCATAGTGCAAAAAAAACAAAAGCTAGACTAAGCTGATAGACATAGACCTGACATGCTTGTGTTGCTACGGTTCAAGCACACTCAGAGTAACTGAACTCGTATTTGTATCCACATGCTAAGCACAATTCTGTGCTGTTTGGGTCGTTCTTAACCATTCATTTTGTGCTGAAAGTAACAACAGTACTCAGTCGGGTTGACTGCTCTTTTATTGTTATCGCAGTAAGTCGTTGATGTAAGTTGCGTATCGCAGAAGCCTCCAATAAAATCAAGTAAATGAACAAAAGGCTGACAGCTCAGCTGCAGAAGGACGAAACATGAACACTTCTTTGCCATCATACACACTACAGTTATGCTAGAGTGTATGCATGAGTTTTTGAGGGAAATTTCAGGATCATACCTACAATCTGGGAGACGAATGATTTTGTCACACCAGGTCCATGATTAGTTGTGGAAAGTTTGCACCATGACCAGTCTGAATCTATGCTCTATACTTGCAGCGTGAGCGATTAGAGGCAATTTTATATTGCACAACTTAATCTCAAATTTATCACATCATATCTAACAGTTATCGCATCATCTGACAAGTTATCTATCACAACATTGACCTCAGCTGGTCCTCTATATGTGAATGAGTGCCACTAAAGTTTTGTTTTATGTGTACAAAAGAAAGACAATAATGAGGCAAAAATGGAAACATTTCGGTTTCTGCTTGCACGTTTATGTGCATTTTCTCCAAGGGGTTTCAGTGAATCCAAATCCAATCCAACCACCCAACCCCCGAATGCATGTTAATCCCTCTTGGGATAAAGCAGGGTTTCTTTCCAATCTACCACAACTGAATATAAAGCTGCCTGCTCACTATTTATCACCATCCTATTTATTATTTCCCAGGAGGGTTTTGCATGTAGCTTTAAACGTCATGATACATTTCGGGCTCCAGAATTTATGTTCTCGAGGACCTGAGTTTATATAAACCTATTTCAGGATGATATGGTGCATTGCTTTATGACAGGAGAGGTGCACTGTGGGGAGGTGTGGCCTAAATTTACTATTATGCTCGATGCAGATTTTTATGGAAAAAGAGCAGCTGTAACAAAAGTAATTTAAAAATGATGAAGAGCAGCCGCTCATTTAATGTTGTGGAATAAATGCTTCAAGGCAATGGTGTGGACCATTTGTGGAGTTAATTTGTGAATTTATGAACATTTACTGAAGTTGAAGGCCTCCCTATAAAGGTTCATTGTTGTGCTACATCAGGTGAAGTTGGTGCCATTCATCTTGGCCTTGAAGATCACTCAAACAGACATCCTCATTTTTGTGAACTACTGTTAGGAGACAGAAAAGAAAAGTAAGAAAGTTAACTCTAAGGCATTCTCTGCGTTGTCCTTTTTATATTTATCAAATATTATATATTTGAACCATAACAAAATATCCCCATATGCTTTGAAACTGCATATGACATTATCAGAAATGTATAGTCATTTATACAAAATAAACCCAAAGTGTAATCGTTTTTCTTTGCTTGTTTTATAATAAATGTTCATGAATGTAATAGAAAGTTTAAACCCTAAAGTCAACATTAACCCCTTAAACACCCATATGGTAACTTGGATACTTTGGTACTTTGGATTAATTTGATTCTTGAGTCTCTTCACATTAGTAATCATTTAAGTGTAACATGTAGGAATGGCTAAAAATTCTGACAATGATTATTATTAACATGTTTATTTATCCATTGTGTTTTTTTAAAAACTTTAAACATTCTAAATAAGTAAGTGTCACTTTTTAAAGATTTATTTATTTATTATTTTACTTTTGCTTAAATTGTTCTTTATTCTAAATGTGTCAGGTAATATTTTATAGAGATTTCCAAAGAATGCATCCTGATATATTTATTTATATTTATTTTGAGTTTAAAATGTTAACCCAGTGCAAATGTAACCTTAACACTCCATAATATAAATCATTTGTGCAGCAGTTAAGGTACTCCTAAACCCTCATATTGCATGGATGCCTGTCAATTTAATCAAATCACTTTGATTTGGTTTGTCACTTTCCAGAACGAGTTAATGGTCATTACAATGTGCTAGAATATCATGCATTGTAGAGTTATGATTTGACTTTTAACTTTTGGTACAGCAGAGCTGCACAGCAGCACCTCGGATGTGCTTCAGTAACACGCTCACGTACTTAGCTGAGAATTGGAGAATTACAAGGTACCCCAGTCAAGGCACACAACAATTTCTTCATGACATTTCCTTGACCTTTAAATTTCAACCTAAGTGGAAACAGACTTCAACCTAAGTCCAAAGAATTCTACCTACGCTGCTTCAGGAGCTGCACATAAAGTGAAAATTCACACCCATTCCCATTGAAAGTCAAAGCTGCATTTATATGGTCACAGAATTGTTGGTTGCACACAAAAGTATCAGCCTAACGGTATGTGACAAGTATATTATTATTGTTGATTTTTAAAGAGAATTATAATCTCACAGATCACTTTTCATTTTCCGTCAAGCTCAGAATATCATTCCAGCATTCATGATTTTTGCACAATGATATTCTTGTTTTGGCACTGCAGGTCTGATTCGGTCTAGATAAGGAGTAACATTGTTTTTCTGATTGATGAGGATTCGTTACAGTTTTTTTTCTCAAATACCTTCACATCTCTGCAAAGATCAGTACAATGATTACAACATATTAATCTATTCAGATCATAAATGGGAATGGGTGGATTTTATATATAAAAGTTATATGTATATAAAAATTGGCTATTTTCAACATATAAATACCAGGTAGCAAAATATATTGACAGAACGTAAAAAGAATGACCAACATAATGTATTGCTAGTAGTGTCCTCGCCAGAGTGCAGCATTGCACTGGCATTATGTATGTGACAGCACAATGTCAGTTAGAGAGAGAATACCAAACATTTGATTAAGCCCGGGGCTTGTGTTTTGGGAGGACGTGATTTATTGTATCGTCCACTTGTCCTCAGTATGCCCTTGTGATTGCAAGCAACATCATACAAGATAAGAAATGACCTCTGAAAACAAAAACAGATAAACTCTCGCCACGGGTAGGTAGATTAATCAGTGCCTTCCCAAACAGAGGCAGATAAGTATAAACACAATAAGGTCCACATTCCAAATGCATATATATATATATATATTAACTGTAGAGTGCAGAAAGCCTTTGATAATTATTGAACAAACTGTTTGACTGTTTTACTTCTTCGCAGTTTTATTAGCCTTGTATGTTTTAACTTTTAAGCCTGTATTTAATCAGGTCAGCCCCACTGAGCCACAGCAAGATTAAGGGTTGCAATTACAGAGTTGATCTCATTACTTATTCATGCCAATAAAATGCATCATAGATGCACTTATATCTGACACTCAGCTATTTAATGCAGCCATTTAAAACTGAAGCTTCTGAAATGTAGTTCCAGGACACATATTCCACATGACAGATGCACAAAATATGGAAATACTATAAAAAATGAACAGAACGAGGCAGGCTATCAGTACAGTCTGAATGATTCCCAGTGGACTGGAGCTTGTTGTCACTAATTTGGCCTGTAGTTACAGGGAAGAGGTAAAAAGCACCAAAACTGCCAGTGGCCACTGTGTCAAAAAACCCTACAACTGGTTGCTGTGCTAGTTGAAGCAATGAAGACTGAACATTGAAAATGTTTTCTGTGGTGCAGTGCAGCAGCACAGGTTAATTGACTATATTATAAGGTAGAGCCAACCTTTAGTGGAGCCTACAATGAACAATGGAAAAGGAAACCAATAATGCAGGGAATTCACTACTTTGGTGGCAGGACGGTTGTCATCATTTAGTATTCCTGATTAAAATTCTGTCTGTTGCATCAAAGGATCGTGAGTGCAGATAGAAAACATGCTATGACACTGTCCATGGTACTGAAATACATGGCAATCATAAACAATGTCTAACTGGTGCCCATTTCAAGCTTGGAAACATTACCTAAAGTTCTGTAAGGTATATTTAAGAATTTTAGGCTTAACATCAACACCAGATCTCTTAATTCATTGAAATCATTTTCTAAATCCCTAATCTGCGACAGTTACCTGAACCCTACTTCAAGCAATTATATTAATTGAACCAAAAATCGACTTTTATGCACCCTAAAACAAATGAGACGTCAAGTTTTAAATCAAATATGTTGAAATAAAAGCTACTTTTGTTCATCATTTTGCAGTTTGTTTAGCTGGTGGGGATTTAAAGCCTTGCTAAAGGACACCTCCCTGGGTGATCTCCTTTGTCAAAACAGATAATGTAATGTATCTATTACAATACTAAAATGCAGTAGAAAGTACAAACTACAAACTATTATAGATGGAGACAGATAGATAGATTGATAGAGACAGACAGACAGACAGACAGAGATGACAAAAAATAAACAAGGTTAGCTACAAATAACCAAAAAGGAAAAGACTCATATCTTTTCAGTGGGATTTTGAGCTTATTTGGAAAAGTCTGAAAATTTAAGAGAGAAAGAACAACAGGCTTCCAACTTCCCGTATTCTCATTTATTCAAAGCCTCAACTCACCTACACACACACACACACACACACACACACAAACACAGATCAGTTGGGGCTCATCCCTCTTGGGGAGTAATTAGAGCTTGACCCGGTCCATTTGGGAGCCCCCTTATTGCTCCACATCACACAACTCCAGTCAGCAGCAGCAGAAAGCACAGCACAGCACTGGGATGTTGTCACAGAAAGAGAAATTCAACGTCATCAACCAGATAATATCCACAAGGTTTTGGGAGAGCTCAAGATAAAAGGTCCGCTCATGCAGTACAGAGTCACTTGGTTTACTGAGCAACACAGGCCTCAGTGAGGGAAACAAGCCATCCTGGTCAGTTTAAAAAAAAGCCCTAAGTGACTAGAGTCAGCTCTGATTCATGTTAGGCTGTTGCACAAGAAGAAGATCAGGGATCACATCCAGTAAATAGGACAGTCCTGATGAAATTTGAGGCCAATATGGCTTTTCTACAGGGACACACATGCCTTACTTCATTTCCAGCTTCCTGATGATATTGATAAATCTGAGTTTCTGGTGGTCCTATGGGAGGCAGAGGTGACCCAGCCTCACTGGCCAGCGGCAATGGAATGACTGAGGTTGGGCTTGAAGGAAGTACCATAACAGTATATGACATGGTTTTTACTTAACATAAATTTCTACTTTTCTTAGACGATACCATGTATATACTGTGCTATATTCATATTATTCAATGAAGGAAGCATGCCAAATCCATCATGCTTTTAATTATGCATTTGTTTGTTTTAGATAATGGTTTCCCTGCAGTTTCTCTTTAACAGCTTATCCACCATACCTTATGGAGAATTTCAGCCACTCTTCTGGTAAACTGGCCAAGCACTAATTTAGAATTTTTTTAGTGGCTAAGAATTCAGTGCACTCTCCCTGTTTTCACCTATTTTAGGTATGAAGAGCTGTAGCATTTAAAGAATTAAAAAATAAAAGATTCATATTCAATGACATACTCATTTCCCAGCCACCAATTCATACCTTTATCATACTAAATTCCTTATTTTACAGAGTTCGTGGAATCCAATGAAAAGCATGTGTTCTGTGCTATGCTTTTGTCAGGTTGCCGCATTTTAACTGTGTGTGGTTTAACACTTGTCAATAATATATACAAGCCTAACTGCCTTGTCTATTGTGCGTCGAATTATTCTATCTTCTGTTTAAAAAGGCAAAATCCAAATGTATCATACGCAGGATTTTTTTGATGCAGACACATTAAAAAGGTTGAGGAGAGACCCCAATTTAAATCTCTGTGGAATTAGTCAATACAAACTGACATATCATTAGCCTGAACAACCAGCTCAGTTTCCAAATGTTTTCACAGGTAAGCGAGCAAGGATGATTCCACTAATGAGCTATATTCAGGTGCATCTTTGACTTAGCAGAGAGAGAGAGAGAGAGAGAGAGCGAGAGAGCAACTTTCTATATTTTTGTCTTTTCTGTGATGAAAGAAACCAATACAGGCAGGCTGTATATTCTGCTCAAGTTGTTTTAGTTGGACTTAACTTTTAACAGGAACACAGTAAATATAAACACTGAACTGATCAAGAAGAAAACTTAAAACTTCAAGAATAAAAGCCAAGAAGGACGTTCATTGGATATATCTGCCAGAAGGCTTAAACTGTATTACCAGTGTTGGTATTTTGCATGTGTATTGACTTACTAGACGTCAATATAATAGTCTTGCATATTTGGGGCCTTGGAAAACTTACAGACTAATTCCTGAGATTCCAAATGGCTAGCTTCTTTAAGGATTGTGTTTGTATCACAAACCAAGTTTTTACAACATCAGAATGTGTGTGTGGAATTTTAGTGGTCTTATCAGTTGTCCATTTGCCAACATTTTCTAACACTTTAGGTTGCACTGACAGAAATTCTTTGGAGCCTTCTGTACTGCAATTATTGTTATCTGCATCTATTTAAAACACATCAAGTGCAGATAAGTTGCTTTTACAGACTAACAGTAGTATTCTTTGATAGCTAACAATCTGCAAAGGTTGAAATGGTTCCACTAACTTCTAATAATTACTTCCTTTCCTTTAAATAACTTGTCTGGCCATGCTCAGAGGTGTGGAGAGACTGAAATTAAATGTCTGCTCTGTATTGACCCGCCTCTGTGGGGTCCTGTTTGTTTGCTTTGTCCTGCACATTGCATAGACCAAGTGGGACCACATAGTTCAGTAGTGTTTTTCTGATTTCTCTCAGATCTTACCTGCAGCTGCTGCTTTCATGGTGCCATCATCTCTGAGAGTACTTCATCGGAGCCTTCATCACTATCTTCTATGGAAATGTATTCACTGTTTGAGGATGAAAATAGAGTTTCTTAGAAAACAATGGGAAAACTGCTAGAGCTCTTTTTTGTTTGCAAAAACAACAAAGTTACAGGTGAAAATGAACCTTCTGAAAAATCATACTTATATTTTTAAGGATACCGTCATTGTCAAATCAATCCAATAAAGACATCAAAACCTAATTTAGGTAGTTGGTAGCGATTAATCTGCATTTTAAAACTCTAGACAATATGAAAGTTGACACAGAAAACAGAAAACTCACCATATCACAGAAAAAAAATAAACATCTCAGATGAAGCTTGGCTTGTGCACAAACAGAATGTTAACTAGAGGTTTGCTGCAGCAAAGCAAAATTCCATTGGGTGGTAGTGTGTGCGTAATTGATTGTTTTCAGGAGAAAAAAATGGAAGAGAACTGAAATGAAACAAATCACTCTGCTTTTGTTTTATAATTAAACCACTGCGTGGTATATAATTATAAACATCCACATATTTCAGTCTGTCTTTTTGAAATGCTAAAACACACCCAAGAAAGTTTTATTCTGGACAAATATCAGATTTGAGAATGAAACTGTATGAATAAATATATATATATATATATACACACACAAAGATGTGCCACCAACAGCTCACATTATCATAATTACAGCACAGTAATGGCTTGACAACATCTAAATGTCGAGGATGGTGATATGT
>OMNV01009394.1:39219-57069 GCA_900303265.1 Brotula barbata
GGGGGGGGGGGGGGGGGTGACATGCAGGATTCCAAGTTGGAATCGAACATGTGCCACTGCAGTACATGATACCTGCTCTACCAGCTGAGCCACCATGGCGCCCTGGCAAACTCAACTGCACAAGTTCTCTAATTTTTTCAATCTAAAATAATGTATTATACGTTATGCTGACTGGCAGGTTGGAAAGTAACACATTTTAAGAAAGTGTATAAAGAACACAACACATAACTGTTGACCAATTGAGGTGCATGACAGGTGCAACAGCTCCCATTAGAGCACTCGACGAGCTTCACTTTCATGAAATAAAACACTGAGATCAAACAAGTTAGAGCAGGGAAAAGTAGCTCAGTGCAATGAGCAGGAAACTGTGATTTCCTGCTGGGTATCTCTACAAATCCTAGTGTTAGTTTGACAAACTGCTTCAGCTGTCTATTCTCAGACACAGATTAGCAGGACAAAGTGGAGGAATTATTGCGAAATCCCCCTAGAGTCAACTTTAGCCTCGCGACTAAAATACAGCCTCAATTTTGAGGCTTGTCTCTCAGGTCTGCTTCTCTTTAATCAACCTGCACAAAGCAAGAATCCTGCTAAGAGGTGGGAGAAGTGAGAGTTCCTTTGTCTCCCGTGTCTCTGTGGCTTTTGTCTCATCCCCAGCTCTTGGTCTTTTTCTGTAAGGAGACCAAATGGGATGCGGGGTGAAAATGCTGCTATGACAGAATAAGTGCTGATAGATGTGAAAGGTTAGCAGCATGAAGGAGCAGAGGAGAAGGAGAAGGGGGGTCATTAGGAGGATTTCACAGTCCTCTGTCAATCAGAGCTATCCCTTGTCATGTGATATGATTCTTTTGGGAGACCAAGACCAACTGATCGGCAGGCACAAACCCTGAGAGACAGACAGACTGTAACACATGCAGGAAACCAGGAAGACAGTAAGGGACAAAGACAGGAAATGAACGGACACATGCTGATATAAACTAAGTCAGAGAGACAGCAGCCAAAGAGAGAGACGGTTGTGCTATCATACAATCAAACGCATCAACAGCCCAAGCGCGAACTTCAGTACAGATTAAGCATGCAGTGATGGCATGTCCTATCTCTAACTTTGTCTTGTCTGTGCAAAAGATAATGATATATGAACCATGTGTTGGTCGAGAGAAAAGGTCCTTTTATTGCTTTGCTGCATTTTTTGGATTGATTTCTGTTTTAACAAAACACTGATAAAGGACACATCAAGAAGTGAAGATAATAAGAAGAAGAAGATAATAATAATAAACAGTAATAATTGCATCTATCTACATCCTTGTGGGAAAGGACAGCGTAGCACAGGAGGCTCCATCAGTTCAAAGGCTTTCAGATCAGGCAAAACTCATCTGCGAACAGGTGTTACCAAACATTTGCTCAACAGCCATGGGTGTGCAGGTGGGCAAATTCGTCTGCATTAAATTTCACTGAGTGAAGCTTTCATTGCACTTGAGGATTTATGCATTTGTCTAGCTGAATGTGTTTCCATGGATGTGATCCTACCTTATGTTTTGCAACTGAGACCCTACAGCCCACATTTGCTACTATACTACGCAATAAAATGGGGGACATTAAGAAAAAACATACTATGCGCCCTTATAAAACCTAGCTTTCAACAAAAACATTCCTGACTGGAAAAGATATCCACAGCGCACATTGATATACAAAGGGGCAAAAAAACACCATTGTAACACAACACATGCAATATCACACAAACGGAAATAGTATTTACAAAACCTAAACTTATTGCTGTGAAATTGTGTATTTCTGCCTCCTTTTATAGTGGATATCCTGTGCAGAAAGGCTTATAGCCCTAACAGTGCTGCAGCCCTCAGTCAGAAGCAACACCAGCAGCTGGGCTTCACCGTCAACCCTTTGTGCCTTGGTGATAAGAGTAGACTAATATCTGCTAAACCCACAGCCTGCATGTGAGATAATGGGCACACTTTTTATTTCGCTCTACTTTATCAGGGCATTGGAAGCTGAAATCTAGCCCCAAGTCTATTGTTATTCTAAAAATGAAACCCATTGAAAGTAAGGCTCTCCATAGTGGAGAAAAGCGGTCACTGTGATCTACGAGGTATCAGGCAGAGAACGTAGGCTGAAGAATGAAGGAGCAAAATAATACGCAGGACCTCAAGAGAAAATCTGTTCCGTCTGATGCATCGATTGGCCATTCCTCATAATGTAATGTACACAAATCCTTGTATTCCTGGACTATCTAGAATCTAAGCACAGCAAGGTGACAGACGGATGAATTATGGAATCCTGAAAGTGTCTCAATTTGGTTTTTATATTTGGGGAAAATGAATGATTCACATCTTAATATCTCCAGTACTATAGAGGCTATTTGGGATATGTGACAGATACTGTGTTATTAGTAAAAATTTATGACCTCCCATTCAGCAGCAGGTCTGCCCTCCAACTACAAGAATTCAATCCCAGAATCCACAAAGTCAGGAGAAACAAAGACAGAGAGGTGGGCGATTCTAATTCTCCCACATTTGTAACTTTCATTAAACAGCTTCATATTATACAGCACTGTTTGACGATGGATTGAGGATATGAAGATATATGAAGATCATCAATAATAATAATAATAAGAGCAGGCACTGGCAGTCTATACACACTGTGGCATCTATACACACTGCAAAAAAACCCCTACTAGAAACATGCATGTCAGCAAATGGCTGTCTGGTCAGGCGCAAGCTAAAAAAATTGTTTGACGAAAGCGTGGACTCATTATCATCAAATAGAATCATTATCAAATAGAAAGAGGAAGCACTCCGCTAAGGAGGTCATGCTTTCCCTCTTGTTGCTTGCCTTGCAGCATGATTACTGCAAAACATATAAATCAAATTTTGTGATACCTTGTGGGCAGGTTGGACATTATCTAGGGAAGACATTACCTTTTGGAAGCATTCTGCCACATGGTAGCCCTGTTATTATTATTTTCATACTTTGGCTTCAAGGTAAAAATTCCTTTTCCCAAGATTGTTTGGGTCTGTCCTCATCCCTCCATTTAGGCCAAACCCAATTCTGCCTGACTTAATTTTCCACCAATTAGTATCACCTCCAACAATTCTGATTCATTTTGACAACAGAATGTTTGAACCAAACCAGACAAATGAATCTTTATTTTGTTTTATATTCCTTCCCATTTCGCTATAATTGACTAACAAATTTGAGAGGGTGTGGCTCGTTGTTATACACAATGAATGAGTAAGAATGAATGAGAGGAACCAAGTAGTTCCTTCCCTGAATAGTTATCAGCAAAATAGTTGCTAATTTTGTTGGGGCCTTTAATTCCAAAATTTATGATATATGATAAAATAGAATTATTTTAAATGAAATTCTGTGTGTGTGTGTGTGTGTGTGTGTGTGTGGTCTACAGCCCACCCCTGTAGAACCACAACATCAAGCATCAAGCAAGGCCTCCCCTCTGACTCTGACTATGAGCTTTGCATGACGATTACATCCTCTACAGTGATTTATGTGGCACTCACCATCACACCTCTCTGCTCTTAACCCAGTGGGAATGCCAACAGCCAGACGGGTTCAATATGTTGACATGTAGTTAAGTCCACCCGAGGGTTCATTACACTGAGGAGACAAAGACAGAAGAGACAAGCCTTTAGGCTCATGATATACATACGTTGATACACAGTAAATCAATGTCAGCAGGAGCATTTGTTGATGATACATTGCTTATTGAAGTTAAACAATAAACACACACACTCAAGATACACTAACACCAGTCAGTGGCAAAGGTGTATAAGGGAAAGTAGCAGAAACGTGTAAAGCTACACCACCAAGTATTTTTGTGCTGGGTACAAGGAAACAAAATTAAATGGGCTTAAAGCCAAAATTAGAAAAAAAAATGTTATGCATTAAATTTCAGAACAGGAATTCGATGGGAATCAAACTTAATAAAACACACTGAGTTAAAAGACACTTTTACTTTGTATTGTGTAGCTATCGTGCTCTAAACTGCAGCGTGCCCAACTGCATGAGACTAAAAGGTGATTCAGAAAAAATATCATCAAGGGCAAGAACATGATGTGGGAAGCTGTTCAGAGCACCAAAAAGGAGAAAGACGCTCCGTGGAATGCATAGAACAGCCAAAATGTCAGCACACAGAATAATGTCAACCCTGCATAGTCACTTTAAAGTGCTCCTGCTGCAGAAGAACAGTAGTCAATTTATCAAAATCAAAAAGGAAAAAGTAATAATCATTCTCCAATCACCAAAAAGGAGGATATAGAACGCAATCTTAAACCTGTCCACAAACTGTTACAGTTATTGCTATCAGCTGGCCAGTTGCCCGAGGTGCTGAACCACACATATCTCCAATCCATGTTGTAGTTACAGCTTTTGTTTGTGAGAGAGATTTGATACCATGTATCCACAAAGAGAGATTGATATTAAGAGAGTTTGGAGTAACCGTAGCTGCTGTGTTGAACTACCCTTCTCTGTCTGGAAATGAGAAGCAGTGTAAATAAGTCTCTGTCCAACTCCAGCTCCAAATTTTAACATTTCTATTTATTATATTTCACATTTTCACACGTACCCTACTGAACATTTTAAAACCAATGATAATATCATTTTTTTAAATCAATCATAACACAAGTATCGATCTGGATCGATATCCTGATCTGCCTCAAATTGCAGCCGCTATAGTCTACACTCATGCCTGAATTTTTTCTTCAAGATTGGTGACTTGGACTTTGAGAAATAATCAAAAATGTCAAAAGATGCCCTGTTTTGTGATGTTAATGACAAGTCAATTCCAATCTGGGTCTGCCTCAGAATCTCATACAAATTTCCCTTTCCAAGACACATCAAAATGTGTAGCCTACTTTAGAGACATCCTGCTGAGAATAAAATAACATCAAAGAATAACCAATGACAATAAATCATAAATTCTGGAAAAATGGAATATGCTAATGCAAATGAAAGAAGAAAACATTGCTTAAATAGTGCTCTTGGGAGCTTATAAAATTCAAAGTGTGTACTATCTTTCATTGTATTATTGAAAAAAATGTCATTTCCAATTAGTTTACGCTCTCCAGTAAATCCAAAGATAAAAGTAATTCACAGGGTTGTGACAGCAAGCAATGGGAAAGTGTTTTATTTTTGAGAAATGCTGTCACGAGTAGTTACCACTGAGTTGAGATGGAGGCCATCACATTGATATCAGTCTCATTTGTTTATGATAATTATACCAAGATCTTACAAAATAGTCACAGATGAATTAATGCTTAAAATGCTGCATTGAGTGCAACTAATTGAAGATGTTTTGTGATTCTCACACTGCTGGGGTTTCAGTCAGGTTAACACAAACATGGAGTGAATCGTAAACCACACACACACACACACACACACACACAGAAAGATAAAGTATCTGGTCTCTAAATGTTTGATCACAGCTCTTTAATTCTCTCTGCGCTGGGGCCAAAAGTGCCAATTTTCTCTGGTATTCAGGCCTGATGAATGACAGCGATTGGGCGTGTTACTAAGAGCCATCCACAAAGGCCATTCTGCTCTGATCCACAATGAAACCACTGACATTTTCCTCCATTTAGCTAAATCAATACAGGGCGGGGACGCCAGACCTGAGCCACTGGCTTCACATTACAACTACATAGGTCAAACATGTAAGTAGGATGCCTTTACACAAGTAAATCTGTCTGCATTTGTGTATGTTTTATTTGGTTATACCATGGTGACAAAGAATATAAATAAATTACTAGAGGAAATTAAAACATTTATACTAATTACATGCCCTGGTAGAGGGCAGTATGCTCTGACTGGCTGAATCAAGACCTTGACATGAATGTTCCCAATTTCATTTAAGGCTAAATCAAGATTCGTTTCAATCACTGGAGCGTCTCTATCAACAAGTTATAGACTAATCTTATGTGGCTAGTTGCTGTACGTGATAGCTTTCAAATGAGGAATATTCTGAATAAAAACGTAGATGACGTGTATATACGTGTAAAACGTGAATAAAAGTAGAATATTTGGTGTATCAGGGCAATAGATTTGCCATTTAAGATGGAAATAACATTAAATGTCGTTGGACTAGAATAATACTTTGTGTTTGCTTGTACAAAAAGACAAAGTTATGAGGACACAGAGACTTTGTTGATCAAATTACCCTTTCTATTATTCACATGAATCCTCCAGTATGGATTTTCTTTCGTCAAGGCCAGCCCTAGCAAGGAGGACTAGAGGCAGTTACTCAAAAGAACTCCTTGTGGGATTTAAACCAAGGACAATGGGGGAAGCCTGCAATTTCCAAAGCATCAATATTTTCTCTCAAATTGGCTTCTTAAGAGCAGTCATTAAAGGAAAGTTATACAATTAGTGTCTGGACCACAATGATTGATTGAATGAATGATTGAATACAGAAATACATGATACCAACTGTTAATAGTAAATTGTCATTCCAGAGTGAAACATGCTGAGCTTTGTTGATTACACAAAGGTGCAAGGCTAACGAAAATACGAAGATAGGATCAGTTTTAATCTGATGTGACACAGGAAGTGGACAGCATATTTAATTGGGGACAAAGTTGCTCTGCAGTTGCATTAAGCAACTAATTTGGGTTTAGGTGGAGGGGGAAAAAAATCTGGATTAGTCATGTTTTAATTTAAATCAAGCGCAAGCTTCCAGGGAGTTAAAATTTGCCAACAACATATATTTGAAGTAAAGTTTCTCTTGCATATTTGGTTCTTTGGCGGGTTCAAGATCATTCATAAACACTGTTTCATTAAAATTTAGTTTGGACATACAACTACATTTCACTTTTTTATATCATATCACATAGGAAGATTGAGGAAAATCTTCTCCACTAATTAATTCTCATTTGATCTGATCAAACTTTGTGACTTTCTGATGCGGCAAATAATTTGTATAGGTGGACTAGTGACCCAAAATACTATTATCATTTATAGGACAATGGCTGAGAGTAAGCTGGCCTTTTACCAAGCAGAGACAACAATAATAAAAGCCTATTAAACATGTAATTAGGGAAATTGACAGCCGCTAATGAAGCCTGTGTGCTGCTAAGTGGCTTAACAATGTGGTGCATGTGTAGCATTTTAGTGAAAAACAACATTTCGGACAACTGAGAGCAGTGGATGGTTCCCATCATCCCGTCTCTGGAGCATCTTGAGCTCCTATTCTACAATGATGCTGAAAAAAAGTAATCTTCACAATCAAAACCCCCTGACACACCAGCACACACACCTGTGCATTGTTGCAAAGTTTGACAGTATCAAACAAATCCAAGGTCACTCATAACAACACTCTGGAGGTGTTCACCGTTGGACTCCAGAGAATAGAGATGTCAGAATGACTTATTTCAATGCATTTGTACAATGGACAACAACAGAAATCCTTTTAGTTATTTCTCTTTGTTGAATCATAGAAATATCTGCTGATCACACTGGTTTCTGGTTAAGTGCAATAGGACGGGTCTTCAAATTACACCTTCAAAGTGGAATAAATAATAATAATTGGAATAAAGTTTGCCCAGTTTATAGAAATGCCATTTCTATAGATCATTTAGCAGTCGAAGGTGGACGCAAACGCATTTCTTTCAGCATAATGACAACATTATCATTACTGTAGTCTCAGTTGAGGTTGGTCAGACCTCTAACCCCAGAACTGCAAGCCTGAATTCAATCTACTGTTGTTTATGTAAGAGGTCATGTACTGGTACATGAGGGTTGTTTCTTTACAGCTGACAAGGACAAAAGACAGTAAGGTGAATTTTGCCTATTTATTAACTGCACAAAGTACTTACATAGTGTTGTGAAGGCACAGATTACAAAATTGTATCAAGGTTTCTGCAGGTTTAGGAAAGTTAAATTTAAGACTTGCTATCATATAACAAACTCAACATTACTCAAGAAATGATCAATCAACCGAGATTTAATCTCCGAGTAGTTAGTCTAAGTTTGTATCTGAAAAAATGTCACCATCCAGATTTAAGAACAACAAGCTGCTTCTTAATGAGAGCTCACAGCCAGCACTGTCTTCAGTAAACATCTGTTAAATGTAGTTCATAGGTCTAAATGCAGCATGCTTTAGACGTCGTGCTACGCTGATCCGAGGGAGGAAAGAGAGAAAGATAAATGGAAACCATATGAGAAATCCCTACAGATCATGTAGCAAAACAAGACAGTTTAGCTTTTACACTTGAAATTCACAAGAGCCTCCAAACTCCTTTTAACACCTCTGTATTTATTGAATCATTAATTATGTCAAATGTACCCATGTAGTCTAATAGATGTGGGAGAATAACAGGACTGCAGGCCATCTGCTTCTACCATACAAATTTGTATTTTGATTTGTCAGAGCTGTTCCAGGGCTTGGAAACAGGTCACTAATGGGAAGCCAATAAAGTCAATTTCCATTGAATGTAATCACTATTCAGAGAAATTAGTAGCACGCAACATAAAGCTTCAAATGGAACGTATTCTTTCTTTGAAACTTCTACAATGCAGAGCAGATGGGCCACGTCCTCCATTGATATGCTCGAATTACTGCAGCCAGTAATTCCTGAATTTGTAGAGGCCACAGGACTACAAAACAGTATTGTTTGCTAGAAGCGATGCACAGCTTGAGAGTATGGTCTTGCTGAGTAAAAACGACTATGGGAGAAATATGCAGGTACACAGACAAAGAAAGTAGCTGCATGCTGAGGATGCACTATGTTTGTCTATGTCTATGATCAAGGGATCATAATATTGTTTCTGAATTGAGACAGACAGACAGGCAGGCAGACAGACAACAAAAGAGTACATCAGAGCTGCTTTAGCAGGCATGGAGTGCAAGTGGACAGTGTTGAACGATGGACAAGTAGAAATTCACTTCCGAAATGTAGGCCAAGAGTCCTGTCCAAGTAAATGAAAAACCAAAAAACTAATGAATGCAAAAATGAAGATAATGAAAAAGTCTTTGGTCTTTTAGACTCCATAGTGCATGTGGCGAGTCTCCTTGTCTTGCTCAATAAATGAGGGAAAAGGGTTAAAAATCTATGCTCTCATACCATTCCAAAGTGGCCTGCGAGACCAGTGCATCCATTCACCAAAAGGCATGACACAAGTAAGAGGATAAGTTGAGCAAGCCTCTCCCTCTCTGATGTGGTCCCTCTAAACATTGACATAACATAAGAAATTTTCCATTAAGCTACCTAAAATTTCCTCTACTATTTGTTGTCATTACACTGTTTGATTTCCATGGTGTTCCCTAGATTACCGTCACTGTATAGGAAGGAAAACTTAGGTAAGCAACAGGACTGCAGAATGAAAGCGTATCAGGTAAAGTTGCTCATCATTAGGATTCAGTACAGGTCTACATCTAAGCTGGCATTATTGGCCACATTTCATGGTCTGAATCTTTTAAATTCCATTTCCTTGCAAGCTAATGGAGGATTGCTGGTGGCTGCTTAGACACCGATTTCTATCCCGTCTTTGTGCGTGTGTGTGCATGCATGTGAGTGTGTATGTGTGTGTGTGGCCAAGTGGAGGTAATGATAGGCAATCTTCCCAATCACATTCCGATGAACAATGACAAGGGCAAAAATCAGTGTGACGTGACTCTGCACAAACCTTACAAACTGCAATTTTGTTTGTGCATCTTCTGTTTTATGCACATATAAATAACTTTTATGTTAAAGTACTTTCCTAGATGTCAGGAAATCATTTCTCAAAATCTGTTAGATGTAGACTGTCACAGCCTTCAGAGGACAGGCTGAAGCAATTAAAGTGGTCCACGTGGAAGAGCGCAAAATTAATTTTGCATTTTCTCATCAGTAGTCCAGTCACAGACTCAATGGTCCCAGTGAAACCCAAAAGAGGTCCCTGTCTGGGACTGTCAGAGACTCAGACTTGGAGCGTCTGAGACAACAGCAAACTGCTTTGTTCACAGTGACATCAACTGGAAGAACAGTGGAACTGCAGATTCTGTGGGCCCAAGATAGTCTACAACTTGAATTTGCTCTGTGTGTTTTTTTGTTCAGATCCACGACTATGAACTGTTAGTACAACAATCTGACTGATATATCACTTCTATATAACATTTTGCTATAATCTCAATTACAGGTATATGTATTAACCATCAAAATCCAGCAGAAGTTAGGCTCTCATTACCGTTGAACATACAGCAGTCCTGAAGGTGTATACGGCGCTCTAAACAAGTATTCAAGAAGACAGACAGTCCATCTTTCTATCTTTTCCGTCCTGTCGAGAGATGTGTGTCAGTGACATCTGAGCTATTGCTCCACAGTGACCACAGTGATCAGTTGGTGCAGATCAGCAAATGCTTCCACTGCTTCCTCCCTAAGTCCAGTTCAGTTACAGTGAGACTTGCGTGTGTTAAAGAGATTCTCAACAGGACAGACAGATTCTCCGCCGAGCACAAGCAAATCATCAACAGGAGCGGCTCTTGACCACCGAACGAGTAGAACTTTTTATTAACTGTAATGCACAGATAAAAGTCCACAAACGTTTATTTCACAATCCACGAATTGGTCATAGTTTTTACTTTCAATGTGTGTAGTAAAGTCATATCCTCGAAAATACGGAGCGTTTGGCATTTAATTTGGGATGGTTTCACACGAATGTCCAGATTATTCGCGTAGATACTCCTATTATCCGACATCCACCCCCCTTGAAGGATATATTTCAACTAATGAAATCCCCGTATTCTTCCGAAGGCAGAGGCACATGTATGTACTTCCATTTACGCTGCGTAATTACGCACACCGCTTCCAAGGTGTGTATTTTGCGTCCATTGGTGTCCGTC
Source organism: Brotula barbata (assembly GCA_900303265.1). NCBI lineage: Eukaryota > Metazoa > Chordata > Actinopteri > Ophidiiformes > Ophidiidae > Brotula > Brotula barbata. Next base: position 50,060 of record OMNV01009394.1, read on the forward strand.
ATAGAAGGCAGTCCCTCCCGGAGTTGGGGGTTCCCCAACGATGACGTAGTCGAGTGTTAACTGTCAGAAATTACAACGCGACACAAGAACACAAGAACACAACACTGGAACAGAAGAATGTGAAATTTCACATCGAACTCAGTGAATGACTGAGTTCCTTTTTATTTTGTTTATTATTTTTCCCCACACCTACTCCGGATTAATTAAAATGAATTAAATACAGTACTTCGTGTCCACGACGAGCAGAGTCCACGCGCGTTGTGAACGCGGCTCATCTGAACACTGAACTCTTTAAATAGCAGAAAACACGGCACAATAAAAGACATGTGCTTCGACGTGGGCTGAGTTAGTCTCGGGCGCAAAAGCATTCTGCTGCCCACGATAGCAACGCGCCAACCATTAGCGTAACCATCCTCATTCTAAAACCAACAAGCCCATGGACGCACAAAAATTAAAGCGACAACTGCGTCGGGGGTCCGATGGTCCCTAGTGTTTTTACTGCTATTTTCTCCTTACTCCGATTCAGACAACAAGGATGTAACTGGGCAATTACTATCATATGACAGTTCATGGATAGACAGATCCTTCTTATTTCTCAGAGTCGCGCTAATATGGTCGTATAGCAGTAAGTTCAGACAACACAATCCCTAAAAATTTCTATGAGTAAGCAATTGGTGGGTTTTGTTCAGTTCCAGGAAGGTTCCTCTGTATCAGCTAAATAACTTCTGGACTGCCCACCTTGTTGTCAGAACACAGGTGGGGGGCGGTATTATTTCAAACATTGACCACTGTACAACTGAAGGAGACAAAATCATCTTCTGCCTGACTGATTTAAGTGCTTATTTGAGTCATATTTATAATCGAATGTTTATCGCTGTGTCATTGTTTTGTTTACGTCGTCCAAATGAATTCAAAACTTTTTTTAATCAAACCCAAAAGACGCCATTTTGTAATTTTTTGTTGTAATCAGGCAAAACTGTTCACTGTAATTTCAAAGCAACATCCAAAAAGGTAATTTAAATAAACCTGAGACACGCAAGTGATAAAGACGATTTAATGTGCAGAATTAAAACATTAAATTAACTCTTCAATGGTCTCACACTGCTTGTATCATCTCCATCATCAAGTGCAACAGCATAACTCCTCCTCCAAGCTAATCACCAATTAGCAACTAACAGCAGTGCTCATGTTAAAGAAACCGTGCTTACCTTTAAGTTTGTCCAAACCACGTCGACACGGCGTGTTTTACACTCGACGCTGTTTTATTTCCACCAATTCTTGCTTCACTTCTTCGTCTTTTCTTCTCGTTCATTTGATGCCAAAGTTAAACTAGCACCGTCGTTCCTTGTGTGAACGCTTTTTTTTTTACACCGGAAGTACATAGGTGTGCTCGTGATCTAACTCCGTGCCCTCCCACTAATGGTTGGCTACAGCGCAGGTGTTCTGCTCCCCATAGCCCTTTAACAAAACTGCACTGCTCGATTCTTTATGTTTGTTTATGTATTTTTTGTTCTTAATTTAAGACAATCTATCAGAAAAATGTAACAGCCCTCACTATAGAGTAGAGGGGCTTTACTGTCCAAACTTTTGGCTCTGCTCCGAAATGGACCTGTGGAAAATTAACCAAATAAACAATTTTCAAAATAATGAGGATAGCCGTCCCAGGCTATCACCCACATCCTTTCACCCACAAAGCATTCTTATTCCTCTTTTGTAAACAGCGATGATACTTTGTTTCAAGCCAAATAATAGAAAAGAATGTTTATAATATATAATATATAATTTATAATGTATTTATTTTGTGTCTGAGTTTGTGGAGCTTGACCTGTGAAAAAAAGACTTCATGAAACGGACTTCCGTACAGAACACTTTTGTTTGTTTGTCAACCCCTTTCCATGTTTATCCAGCGCCTCGCCTCATAATGTTACATTGAGCTACAGTGCTACCTGCTGACTGATTGCTTTTATTGCAGTCTACATTTACACAATGACCTTGTAGCAATAATTATTTCTATATTTCATTGAGCTGAACGGAGTTGAACCTTTTAAGAATAATAGGTCCTAATGTTTTATTTTAAATTGTAGTAAAATACCCAAAGATTCAAAATATATGAAATCTCCTGTACACATGGTAGGAAAATCAAATGTTACCCAACACATCTACAATAAAGAGAAATTTAAGGACAGGTGGAGGGGGGGGGGGCAAATGCCATAGCTTAAAAAAGTAAATTTCTGTAATGGCTTTCATGATTTAAGAGAAAGAAAAGAAAAAAGAAAACTTTTCATGTCTTTTGCACTAAAGGAAATCCATTTTACTAATGGAAAAGGTCCCAATGAACTGATTTATAGTCCTTACAAAATACAAAACCCTGAACTGCACTAAAGTGTACTCAATGACCAATTAATTTCCCAGTGATTAAGGGCTTGATTGAGTGTGAAGTCAACTGATCATTTTAGGCTAGCATCATTTAACTCTTTTAAGGGACTTAAAATAGGGACACAGTAGGCAATAAAAGCACAAGCAATGATGTCTGACAAACAATCTCTTACAAAATATCCCACCTCTGGTTTAATTCCAAATGAATGAGCCACTTTACATTTCCCTGACATTGGTGGTCATGGCTTTAGTTTCCTGCAATTCCCCTATATCATCAGTGATGTAAAACAATTATGAAAATTGTTATTCTTCTATCCGGACTCATTCTTCTGTTCAGCTCAGCCAAACCTTCCCTTCTTAGCTGTTAAAGAGACACAGATATGTTAGCAACCAACAGACAGCATCGTCATCGTTGTTATCTGCCTCGACTTGCCTTTAACCTCCACCCTGCTTTGTTTCCATAGCCCCTTACCTTTTTCAGTTACAGTATACATGGCCTCCATTCCAGCTTTGATGTGATCCGTGACGTGACAGTGGAACAGCCAAGTGCCGGGATATAGAGGGCGCATCTTTACTGTCTGAACAGGAGGACGAGGAGAACACAGCACACATCAATCAGTGGTCCCAAGTTTCTACTATTATTAACCAGTTATTATTAGCCACCAATTAACCGATTTTCACAAACGCTACAGTTTTATTTTAAATTCCAAATATATCAGCATGCCAGAATAGTTATAATTATTTTCTGGATTTCTGTCATATCAGCAATATTTTCAACTTGAACATTTGTTTCAGGCCTAAGATTGAGTGTTTTTACCTGGAAAGTAGCTGGAAAGAGCTCAAACACATCAACTTGGTGAGGACCTCCACCCAACTACAGACAGAGCAGACAGACTGTCAGGCACACTTCACAGAGTGCTCTTTGTATCTGTATTTGTGTGTACACTTGTGTTTTTATGTACCTTATATTCCACGCTGTGCCCGTGCCAGTGTGCAGTGTGTATGTCCACTTCATTGCCCATTGCCATCAGATACCAGTACACCTTATCACCCACCATCATATTCAAACCATTCAAGTTACCGTACACAAAACCATTGATAGCTGCAAATGTGTGCACAGAAGAGAAGACAGATACGCACAGACAAGGGAAAGACAATTAATTTAATATCTGTTGATGCCTCCGAGATGTTCAATCTGTGTGTATGATTATCTCACCGTGCATTTTGTTACTCTCTATAAAGATTTCATCGTCTTTCAGGTTTCTGGGAGGGTTCCTGATCTGGTCTCTGATGTTTTCATCTAGATACCTGCAGTGGTAATAATAACAGTGATATTTCACAGTAGTATAACATGCAAAACAGCATGTGTTCCTGGTATCAATCTTGAAATATGACGACACCTTGATACCTCACTGTACATTATAGCAGTTCATGCTAGGTGACTTGTTAAATTAACTATTAACTAAATGTTAATTATCTTCCATGACAGGACACATCATGATTAACAAAAAGGGGAGTCTACGTTGAAATTATCATCAAATTTTGAGATTTGTGTGTGTAGCTTTTACTTCCATAAGATTTCATAAAATATACAAAAAGTTAGAATGAGGATGCATATATAATATAATAATACTAAAACAAATAATAATGATGAGAATAAAGAATTTAAAAAAAACATAAATCTACCAATTATGAGTTTAAAAAAACATAATGTTATACCTTTTTATACACGGTAAATTCAATTATAAATGAGTTACTAATATGAAATAGCCTGTCAAATTTATCCAAAGTGCTATCAGGTCACAAGTCTTCATAATTAGTGTCAACTATAAACTCACCAGCTCTTATTCTCATCAAAAACTAGGAAAAGGGTCGCAAACTCCTCCACCTCTTTCTTCAGCCCAAGAGACCTGGAAGCAACACAGTTTAAAAACTCTGCGTGTGTACGATGTGCGACAGTAACACTTCCCAGATCATTCTGAGGAAGGAATGACTAAAACTCCACAAATAAAGGTTGGACTTGTGCTAAAAAAACAACATAAAGGCACAGCACCAAAAGGTAACTCTTTAGGTGCTTGTTTCTGTTTTGTTTTCAATCTGTTACATCATGATAGAGTGAACAATCCTCAGATTCATCATTACTATTAAAACACATATTACATGCAACGCCGAGTGCCTGAATGAGCCCCACAGAACACAAACCATATTGAGAGTATAAAAGGAGTCATTTTCACCTGGCCCAGCTTCGGCGGCATATCACCAACGGACCAATCAGGCCACTGTACAGGTCCTTGAGAGAAGAAGCAACAACACATTAGTGTGTGCGAGTGTGAGCATGAGTGTCCGTGTTTGGTCAGGTATCTTACAGAATACTGTAATGCGTTTGGGGATATGTGGGTGGGGTTTTCCCATCATGACTTTGGGCATGGTGCCACTGCACCATGAGTGACATTATTGTCATTGTTAATGACCCTATACCTATGTAGCATGAAAGACGACTGTTACTGTTACTTGAATAACCCAATGCACTCAATAAATTGGTGCTTGGTGACTTGGATTTCTTCTACTATTTCCTTAACATGTTACAATACCTTGGTAACATCAACAGTAGAGAAGTACGCTGAAACGGAGCACTCCTCTTGTTCCGTGGTTGGCCCTGTATTCCTTGTAACGTACCACGAGTAGGTGTGAGTCTCATCTGGACAAAGTACCAATTCACACCAATTTAGTTATTCTGAGCAAGAGAAATTATACGATAGAATTCTCAATACGATCAGATTCCTTTTTTATCCTCAAATATGGAATCCATTTTCTCAGTCCACATTTTCAGATAATCTGATTGTCATTGTGTTCACATGTTTAGCGTTTCCATCTGTTGGTACCTGGATTGGTGTGGTAGACATCAGAGGTTTCGGTCTTGACTCCGTGGGCGTGAATAGAGTAAGATCTGGATGCCATGTTCTTAAAAACCACATTCACCATGTCCCCCACATTAGCATGGATCATGGGACCTGAGAGGACAGGAAACTGATTTATTACCAACATGGACAAGAAGAAGTCGTACCATTTTGTGATTGTTTACATCACAATGTTTACATTTTTACAGTCATTGGGCCATGATGACTGAGCAATTATAGAGCGTTTTAAGTCACTTCTCCATGTTTACTAAAAGGCTGCACTGCAGATTTTGCGCCTGCCAAATCACAGAAGGGGCGTCCATCTGCCTGTGTCCCATGGAGAGAAACCAGAGAGAATCAATCAGATAGCTCTAATGATTTCTACGTGACCACAGATCACACAAGCAATATTGCATTGGAGTAAATAATACACCTTAATGTCTATTTCTTTAGTCTCCCCTCTCCCAATCATTGATTACTTTGCAGGCATTTTTTTATGTCAACACATGAATTACATGGGAGCATTTGTCCATTGATTTATCACAAATACAATTTTTATGATCAACTGAGGTGGCAATCTTGTCTGATTCTGGCCCTAAATGTTGTCAGGATGACCTATAATCTCAAAGATTTATCTTTCATTATTCTATGAAGTCTAAAGTTATTGGAGCAATATCTATTTCATGAAAATTAAACATTAGTTAATATGCCCTTTGATCAGTGGTGGGCCATCAGGGCCAGCAAGTCCTTCAGCAAGGCCAGCAAGGCCTAAACACTATCAGAAGCACTGACCTACATTTACAAGCTAAATTCTAATATTTGTTCCATGAAATTGTATTCATTTATTCCCAACAGTCTGTTCTCTTCATTTCGTAGCGTTTCTCTTGCATGCACTGCTTCCAGTCCGTCTATGTGGATGTTAGATTTTTTTGTCCAATCAGATTTCAGCCTCTCTGTGTTGCCATGTCAATCTAATCTGCCTTCAGAATCAGTAGTCCTGGCCCATGGAACTTCAACTATATTAGCAATGGGACTGTTTCTTTAACCAATCAGATTTCTAATTCTCCTCCCAGGACCAGCTGGCTGGCCCACAATAACGTCAGTATTTTTCCGTCCTCTGATTGGTCGGTCAGAGAAAAACTGTTACAGCCAAGTTCGACTAGCAAAACACGTCTGACGCGATCTGCACACATTAATACATTTGCGTTAGAATTTTTTACGCCCACGATGTCTGACGGAGGAGGAGAAATGGACGTGGCCTCGGACATACTGTGTGCATCTCGGGTGCTCCCAGCGCACGGGAAGGGCCACGGAGAGGGCCAGCGCAAGGAGACATTTGCGCACACTACCAGCAACTCCACAACAGAGTTCTGGACAACATTCTTTGCCAGATACAGAATAGATTTCAAGATCACGAACAATTAATGTTTCTCTCCCTCCTCGACCACCAGCAGTTTCACTGAAACCGCCTTGTTATATTGCGTTTTTGTATAGTGTTGATGGTTTCTATAATGGCGACGTGATAGTGGTGGTATTAAGAGGTGGATTAAGTCGGGTAAGTCCCCACTGAAGGCCCAGGAACCAAATGCACGGCCCGCCACTGGTATTTAGGTGTCCAGATTTGACACGCCCAGCATCAGTGTAAAACATTTGCCTCAAGCTGCTACATAGCATGCTTATATTAATTGATTTTATCTTGGGGACACCATAAAAATAACATATTCTCAGTATATATCT